>OMNM01043718.1:1871-22980 GCA_900302745.1 Parablennius parvicornis
ACATGTCACGGTCACTTTCATCCCATCTATATATATATATATATATTTATATATATCTATGTGACGTTGCCCAACAATGAGTACATTTTTTTTTTCACTGAAAAAGGCATTTTCTTGGTTCAAAATTTTTCTGATATATTTGTGTAGTAAAGCAGTGAATAATAATCCTCTGACTATTCTTTAAATAAATCCTCAACAACTATTCTGCTACATCTGAGGGACTGTATGGTGGTCGGTCAGCCTGTGGAGGCTTTTGAATGCAGACTGTCAGCTATTCGTGTTGAGGCGACTCGTGTCCAGGTGAGTTTACTTTACTGAACTCTGGACTGAATCTTACAGATGGGATCATGTGACTGTGCACTGGAGTCTTTCAAATACTGACAGAACCGAGTACACATTTTGGCCCATGGATATGAGAGAGAGGGGGGGAAAGTGCTGCCCAAAAGTGAACTGTACATAAAAAGATAATTTTTATTTCTTTTACCTTTTTTTCTTTACACTTAACTGAGTGATATTACAGTACATAGGTTATTTACAACTGTGCAGTAATGTGTGGCAAAATAAATTATCTAGAAGGCAGCAAGAATACATTGGTTAACGAATATAAAAACTGTACATCATTTACGGAATACAACTTTTTTTCAGTTTTCTTTTGTTTTGTTTTTTTTCCCATTAAACTAATATTGGCTCTGTAGTGTTTCAAGTCACTTCTTCAGAAACAATGAAATGCCCAAGTAAAGAAATAGACAAAAACAATATTTCTCTCTTCCTGCCAGACCGCAGTTTCTCCATAGTCTCTTTGAATCTCGACATTCGTTATGTTTGTTTCTTCTGGTTGTCCTGTGGTGTGTCTGCAGTCCGTGGCGGTCCGATGTGTTTGTGTTGGAGCGAGCGGGGTCGCTGAGGAACACTCCGGTCTGTTCTCAGAGATCCCTACCCGTCCCGTCCCATTCTACCAGGCTGAGAGGCTGCAGGGTCAGTCTCCTCCTCTCAGACACTGTAGCTGGACGTGCACACACACACACACCGCTACAACCCTCTGCTGTGTCCCAACTTGCTCCAGGCTTTGTTTTTCGCCACTTTTTAGCGAAGCCTGGTGTAGTTTGAATGGAGAGGGAGAGGGCATCCTCTGGGGAAACCATCAGTGGGTTGGCTGTCGCCTCCTGGATCCACTGAAGTTCTGCAAGACGCACCACGGTCTCGGTCAGCGACGGACTCGAGGTCTCCTTCCCGCACACCAGGAGACCTGCGTCAAACAGAGGCGGCTCTCCTCAGTCCGACCTCCGAACGGGCGCCATGGGAGAGCTCTTCTCGGATGCATCCTCCCGATGGTGGGTACTGAAGCGGGGACCAAAAAACGAATGCAGAAAATATATCTCTGTCCCCCGTGACGCAGTAGCTGAGCACTGAGGAGGCGCGTCCCCCATGTCAAAGCTTCAAAGCAAAAACTGTTTCTGCTTCTCGTGCTCCGACCAAACAAAAGCGTAAAAACTTTGAGGATGAAAGTGCAAGTTGTGTATTTTCTTTCCCCCCCAGTAAAAACAGGTTTCCCTCTTCACGGAAGGGAATCGAGAGCAAGTTATTCACCTTTACTCTTGTTCTATAGAATATAATTTTTTTTCTTGCCTGAAGTCCTTTTTCAAACTTGCTAGCCCTTTCCATTCGTTCTGTTCAACGAAGTCTCTTTGAGAAGAAGTGATTCAGTCGAAGTTCGCTCTCTATCAGTGACTATGGGTGTGTCACGCAGGCAGCAGGACAAAGTCATCGTTGACATCAACCATTGGCACGTAGAAGGAGGGCACTTCGTTGACGCAGAGGGACTTGTGCCCCGCCGGGTCCAGCTCCTGGACCTTCAGCTGCCACTCCATCCTTTGCACCGCATTGAGCGCTGCTGCCTCGTGCTGCTGTCGCATCAACAAACACGTCTGCAGGAAGGATAGCCACACATTAATCACTCAGTCAATTCATGTATGAGTGGATCTCGCAATGGGGAAAATACAGATTTAATTTGTAAAGAGTGCCCGTGTTTACCTTCATGCGGTCATATTTATCGTCCACATCCTGAATCCAGGAAATGAACTGACGGGCGTTGAAGCGATCTCTCACAGATTTGTTCTCATCACCCTGAGAACAAAGAGCAATTACAACCATGGATTAATATTGGCAGCTGAATACACATTACAATGATATAAGCCCGATGTACTAAAGTGACACGGATGGCGGCAGGCTTATGTCACTGTGATGTCTAATCTGCTTTCATTCAGCAAGTGTCTTTTTAAAAAGACTTTACAGTCATTATGTACCTCCCTGGACAGATGCGACTCTTTAGTCGCCCCAGACCGACCCGCCACCATTCAATAAGGAATTACGAATCAAAATGAAAAGGATTAGATTTATACTTTGAAGGTAGAAGCATCAAGTTCAAGTTTGTTGGTCTTTGTCCTTTTTCACTGTGTAAGAAAGCAGAGCTAACAATCGATACCCACAAAAAAGTTAAGCTACCTTTAAAAACAACAAAAATCAAGACTGACAAGATAATGTGACATTTTTAACGAAACATGTACATCTATCAAACTAACTATACAATCCAAGATTAAAGATATGTGCAGGACAAATCACAGCATTCAACGATCACACAAAACTGTCAGAGAAATATCTTTAACTGACTGATGCAAATCGGGAACAATAACTTTAAAACTACCTTTAATAAGAGACGTGTCAATACTAAGCAGAAAGAAAATCAACATATGCATTTTGTGGTGGCCTGATTGTGATTTTGTTTTTCTACAGATTTGGAAAATGTATTTTATATAACATTCTGTATGACTGCAGCCTCTGTGAAGGCTCCGTTTATCAGTTAAAAAAGGAGACTTTCTCAGAGAACAACCAACTTAGGCAAAGAGAGGCACGGGGGTTAATGTTTGAATTTATGGTGCAAATAGGAATGTTTTGCATAAAAATTAATCAACTGATGATTGCATAAAGACAAGTTGGAATAGTATTTTAGAATCTTGTTGACCTTCAATTTCAACGAGCATAGTCATCAAGTCATCTCAATTAAAAAAAAAAAGTGGATATACGAGATATAATAATAATAATCCAACACTCTAATATTGTGAGTACTCATATCTTATAATGACACAACTAACTCATAAGATTCAGACCTGGCTCTCTGATGGCATATTGTAGACTTCAGAGTCCAGCAGCATGGTGCAGGCGCTGAATGGCACAGCCTGATTGGCTATTGTCCTGGCCGCTCTGCAGTGGACCCTTAAAACCTCCTGTTCACATGACACAATCAGCTTCTCCTGTGAACAGCAAAGAAACCACACAAAGACAAATAATATGAGACTTGAACACTGAGAGGAACATCTGTATGGCTGGCTGTATTTTTTTTTTTTTCCCTCAGGTTTGCAGAAAACTAAGCTGCTCCACACATCACAAAAGATTGTTGCCACTTAATTAAAGGAAAAGATGAAATAGATTTGTGTGCGCAAATCACTCTGACTCAGCCTCGGAAGCGGAGGCTATGCAGATTTCACTTGCATTTCTATTTTTAAAAAGGAAGGCTTTGATCTCTCATCAAAGAAGTGCTCGTAGCATTCAGAGCACATGTGTGTAGCTGAATGCATGAAAGCAGGAGTGAGTGAGTGAAGACTGAAAGTAGGACAGCGCATAAATGAAGTATGTGGAAAAAGAAAATGTCCACATGCAGAGTTTCTTTCTTACCCGCTCGATGCTGTGCTGCAACCTGAGCTTTCCTCTCACGGCCTCCTGCTGTCTGAAGAGCTCCTTCAGAGGCTCTGACAGTGATGGAGGTGGGGCAATCTGAACAGAAAAAAAAAATGGCATAATAAACCATCTGATAGACTAGAACAATCAGATACATATAGGACGGGGTAAAGAAACAATCATTTACCACAGGGATGTGAAGTTTGCTGAGAGGCTTGCCATCTAGCAGGTAGGAGCCGGTGTAGGTCACATATTCAGCGTAACACTGCGGAGCCTGAGGGGTGATGTAGCACAAAATCTTCCTTTTCTCCTCGATTTTCTTCCTGATCTGCAGGTACTCAAAGTAAGGGTTGGAGCGGTCACTGTGGTAGGGCTCAATATCATCCAGCTTGATGGCATTGACTACTACAGCCAAAGTCTGTTGAATCATTTCCCTGGTCTGCTGCATGGCTGTGTTGACCAGCTGGACCTGGACTTGCTGCCCTGCAGAACGAGGAAACTTCCTCTTGCGTGGGTGCTGAGTTTGAGACTCCTCGTCCTCCATGGGCAGAGGGCGACCTTTTGTCGTCCTACTGAGAACCACCGATGCAGAAGTTGTTATGGACGCCGGTACGGACACTGCTGGCGCTGTGTTACACACCGCCGAGGACACACTAATTCCAGAGTCTTTGTCTTTCTTCAGAGCCGAGAAAGAGGGAGTTGAAGTGGGTGTCGGGGTTCTTGTAGGAACTGGGTTGACGCTCACGGCTGGACTGGTAGTCACGGGGGCGACGGCGGCAGATGAGGTTACGATGCAGGAGGTAGGAGGGACTGCGGCAGCAGCAACGGAGGGATTGTTCTTGGCGCGATTGCGGGTCACCCTTTGAGGGATTTCGTCCACCTTCTTCGGGAGATCTACGGCGGTGGACACAGTGGTCAAGGTTACCGGTGTGAGCTTAGAAGTGGGCTCCTGAGTGTCTGGTAGTTCGACTGTAGTGGAGAGGCCGACCATCACCGGGAGCTGAGGAAGAGGACTGCATGACATCGGCTCACAAACAGCCTTGCTCATTTCCTCCTGCCTGGCCTCCGACTTAACAGCAGAAACTGAATCAAGTGGCAACTGCAAAGTCTCAGTGAGGGAGTGGATTGGAAGTTGATGTTGCTGAGAGACATCTGACTTCACAGGTGAATACAACATACCGGGATCAGACTCATCAAGTCCTCCATAAGGCAGCTGTCTCTCCACAATGCTGCCAGGTTGTTGGTTCAGAGACAGGGTGCTGTTGATGGGCACACTTTGAGGTTCGGGCTCCGGTTCTAACTGGAAGGCAGCATGTGGTGACGGTACAACCACATCTTGTCCATCAGATTCCTCTAAAGCAATGTCTCCTGGAGGACAAGACGTCGTAGACAGGCTTGTTAAGTCAACCTCCATCAGGTCTGGAGCGTCTCTGTCTGTAATTGTATGTCTGATGTGAATTGGGACAGTCTTGTTGTGGTCAGTTAATTCAGGTTCGTGAGATTCAGGCTCTTCTGACTTGTCTGGTAGCGGCAGGTCTGGCAAGGAAAATGGTCCCAGATCATCGATTTCATCTGCATCAGCTGAAAACGGGTCTGCCCAGGGTACCACGGGCTCTGGCTCTACTGCTGGAGCCATGTGGCCCTCTGTGGCAGCACTGAAGTTGGGCGTGCTCTGTCTGCTGTCTGGTTCTTCACAAGCCGACTCGGCGTCAATCTGGTGCGTCTCCTCGATGCTCGGCTTGTTGCAGTCCTGGAAGAAAGACTCCAAGCGGTTGGAGGAAGAGGACATGTTTAAATAATTTGGTTCCTCATCCATAGTTGTGTCAGGCCTCTCAGGAGAGGGGATATCGGCTACAGCCTCCTTCTGCTCATCAAAGTCTTCTGGGTCGTCTTTATGCCACCTGTTCCACGTTGCATAAGGGGGAGTGACAGAGGGATGCACAGACAAAGGTTCAGTGTCAGAGTGGGAGTAAGGGCTTGTTATTTTGGAGACAGCAGCTTCTATCTCCCCATATGTCCTGTGGGGAGACTTTAGGTCCATATCCGGATTCCAACCCATGCTGTGATCAAAGCAGTTTTCTCCGTGGTTTGGAGCAGCGTGTGCTGGTGACAGATGGTGAACCTCTGGTTGCTGCTGGTCTGGAGACTCTGCAGGAGGCCAGCTCTTCCTCAGCGAGTCCTCCACCTGAGGGGAGAAGGAACAAGGCTCTCTTGTTTCTTCTGGATCCTCGACAGCACAGTGGTCTTCATCAGCTCTCTCATCCATGTCCCCGTCTTCCTCATCCTCTTCCTCCTCTTCCTCTTCGTCTTCATCTTCCTGCTCTCGTTCCTCTGTTACAGAGGGGAGATCTGAGAGAACCAGGTTGGGCTCGCTGTGGTGAGGCTCAGAGATGTCGTCGATATCCAATGGTGGCAGAGCAGCGGGAGCTGGAGTTGGTGGGGCAGCGATGTCAAAGCAGGGCTCCTGGGGATCTGGTCTGTGCACTGGTGTAGACGGTTTAGGCAGGAAGCTGTTGTATACACTGTCGGGGAGGTGTTCATTCACCTCCGTGCCTAAAAGACTCGGTGCTGTCAGATCTGGTATTGGGTGGGCTGGCTCCAGCCGGGGAGACAACATTCTGATCGGAGAGAAGTACGGCGACGACAGACACTCCAGCCGGTCCACAGCGGCTGATTTGTCCTCCAGAGGTTGGCAGGATGAGGACGGATCAAAGTCCCCTGCCAGATCACCCTGCTGTCGAAGACATTTGTCAGCCTCGGCCTTAAATTCCTCCTCAAGAGGCCTTCGGACTTCAGAGGATGCAGAACGGCTAACAAGTGGCAGCTGCAGGTTCTTGGCTGGAGTCGGACAAGTTCCCTCTTGAAAACTATGAGAGTTTGAGTACCTGCTGGGTAAAGAGCAGAAAGAACACCACATCAGACAAACACAGCAGAGTCAACGACGCAGAAACCACAAAGAGAATATTGACAACTTCAAATACCTTTCAAAGAAGGATGGAGAGCAGGCATTCATCGACATCGTCATGGCCGACGAGTTGTCCAGACCATCCAGCATAATGTCGGGATAATCCTCTGCGCTACAAGACGGGGTACGTGGAGTCTGCATTACTTCCTCGAAGCTGGGGCAGGAGATGACAGATGTTGGTGTGGGGACGCCTGTGGGCCTGTTTTGATCTGGCCGGGGAGAAGCAGGGAGATTCTCCTTCATTTGGTGGCCAGCCAGCCAATCCTTTGAGTTCTGACTGTCAGACGGCTGGAACTTCCTCCCGGGCGACATCATCTGAGCAGGGAGTCCCACATCTTTAAGCTTCTTCTCTTTAAGTCCAGACTCCAGGCTGTTGGATTTCTTAGATGAGAGCTCGGTGCGGTTTTTACGCATTTCCTCTGTGGACTTGGTTTTATCTTTGAGCTTAGGATCTCCTGTCTTGGGTCTGAGTTTTTCCATCTGCTTCATTCGCTCTTTGTGTCTCTTGTGGCGCTCTTCAATCTCTTGGTCTTTTAGACTCAGCATCTGACCGAAGCTCGTCATCTGATAATCGCCGTCCACCAAAAGTTTCTCGCGTGGACGATTATCTTTTCGTACTGTGTCTTTTGACTGAGTGAGCTTATCAATTTCATCCTTAACCTTAGATTTACTGTGGTCTATTCTGCTGTCTTTGTCTAATGTGTCTCGATTTCTGTCTCTTTTCAATTCAAATTTAGGACTGTCTTCTTTCGACCTGTCCTTAAGAACAGTGACTTGTGGACTATCTTTTAACCCAGATTTCACATCCTCTTTGGCGTGTTTGAAAGACCCAAAGCCATCAACGTATTTATTCTTCTCGTCCTTCATCTTTTCCTTGTGTTTCTCCTTTTTCTTTTTGTCCTTCATTCGGTCACTGATGATGCCGCTCGTTTTGTCTTTGTCCTTTTTGGACATCTCTTTTTCAAATTCGAGTGTCTTGTCAAAGTCGTCGTCGCCGTCTCCCTTTCCTCCATATGGGAACGTGTAGGGATCCGCCTCCAGAGGCATCGGTTCTTTCTCAAAGGGTAGGCTTTCTCTGCGGCTGTAGGACTCTCGGATTTCCTCCGTTTTGTCACGCTTGTCTCCTTTGTCTTTCTTGACCTTTTCTTTATCTTTATCGTGACTTTTCTTGGACGAGGACGAGGAGGAATGCCGGTGCCTCTCTTTCTCCCTGAACTTGTCTTGGGGTGTAGATATGGAAAGGGAGTCTCTCCTGTCCTCAGACATGTCCGCAAGGCTGATGGAGTCATAGTAACTAGTCAGGATAGGCTCATGGCCTCTATCGGTAAAGCTGTCCGAGGAGATTTCACTGTTCTTGTCATTGGAGTCATCCTTGTAGTCATTCATAGCCTCCTCCTCCAGTTTTTCCAAGAGGGACTTCTCGTTGTCGCCACTGCCTTTCGAGGGCTTCCTTTCCTTTGAGTGATCCTGCTTGTCTTTATATTTGCTCTTTGTTTTTTCCTCACTCGTGTCCCTTTTGTCCAACAGCTTCTGCTTATTTTTCTTGTCCTGGTTCGACTCCATAGACATCCTGTCTTTTCGTTCCTTATGTTTGGCGTCCACAGAATCTTTCTTGTCTTTGTTGTGTTTTTCGAGGGAGCCTTTCCTCTCTTTGCCTGTGTCAAAAGTGGTCTTATCTTTCTTCTTTTCTTTGTGTTCTTTGTCCTTTGCTTTTTCTGTGTTGTGTTTTGCGTCTGCGGACGCTTTCCTAATTTTTTCTGCAGGGAAGTGAGAGAGCTCATCTTGATCAGGTGTCGAGTCTTTTCTGATAGAGTCAGAAACAAGTACTCCGCCATTGTAACTGTCCTCTTCCTCGTCACTCTCATCAGTAAATATATCCGCTATCTTGTACCACGTCTTTTCCCGGATTTTCTCTGGTTTTCTTTCCTCTTTCTTGACCTCCAAGAAGTCTTTCTCTTTATCAGCATGTTTGTCTTGAGAGGCCTTTTCTTTCTTGTCTTTCGTCTGGTCTGAAGACATCTTTCTATCTTTGTCTTTGCCATGAGATTCTCTGTGTTTGTCTTTGGCTCCCTCCTTCTTCTCTTTGGTGCCCCGGTCTGCATCCTTATCCTTGACAGTTTTTTCTGTGGAACTTTTCTCACTTTTGTCCTTGTCCAGATCAGCTCCTCTGTCTTTTGTCTTCTCTTTGTGCTTGTCAGCTTTTGTCTTTTCTCGTTTCTCAATTAACTCACCCTTCTTTTCTTTATCCTTTCCAGAATGGTTTCTTTCTCTGACATCGCTTGACTTGCTGACAGTGTCAATGTCTTTGAAGAAGGTATCGTTGCCATACTCATCTCTTATAGACTCTTGCTTGATTTTCACGTCCTTTCTTTCCTTAATGAACTCATACGAGTCTTTTCGGTCTCGACTGATGTCCAAAGAATCTTTATCTTTTTTGTCTTTGACTGTGTCCGTGGATTCTTTTCGCTTCTTTTCTTTCTCAACTGAATAGGTCGAGTTTATTTTTTGTTTTTCTGACCAGTCTTTTTTCTTTTCATTTGCCTTTTCTGAGGAGTCTTTGTCTTTTTTCTTAGAAGTGACTTCTTTCTCTAATCTTTTTTCAGGGTGGTCTGATTTCTTGTCCTTGACTTTGTTTTCTTTCCTCCTCGTCTCCTCCTTAACAGTCTCAACAATTAGTTTAACAGCATTGTTGGCTTTGTATTCTTTGTACTCTTTGACAGGAGCATCCCAACTGTCATCGCCGTAGAGGGAGGAGTCAGAGGACATCTCAGATCCCCATCTGTCATGATGGTCATCTGAAGCACTGAGTTTTGTGTCCTCCAGGTTGAGAAAATGGTTGTTGACATCATAGCCCTCATACTCAGACTCTTCCTTCAGAGCTTTGTCCTTTTTACATTTCTTCTCCTCTTCCTTGGTGTTTTTCTCCTTATCTACTTTTAGATGTTTTTCCTCCTTCTGTTCGCTTTTCCGGTCTGCTTTTAAAGACTTCTCCTTGGACTTTTTCTTTTTCTCCTCCTTGTGAGGCTTTTGTTTTTCCTCCTTGGGTTTCTCCTTCTCTTTGACATTTCTATCCTTGTCAGATTTTAGAGGCTTCTCCCTCTCCTCCTTACTCGTCTTGTCCTTGGTAGAGTCTTTTGTTTTCTTGTTTTTCTCCTCTTTTGTTGTTCTATGCAGGTCTTTGCCAGATGACCAGTCTTTATCCTCGGACTTGGTTTTCGAAAGTCTGTCCTCCTTTTTTGAGTGGTCTTTTTCGTGTTTGGATAATTTGACCTTAGTCTCAGCAGGCGAATCTGACTCAACAATTAAAGATTTTTGTCTTGAATCATCAAAATCAAAGGAATAACTCTTGACAAATTTCTCATTCATATCTTGATTAAGCACAAGACTTGGAGCTTTATCTTTTTCCTTGTTTTTGTGCTTGTGCTTCACTTTATGCTTCTTAATCACCTTCCCGTCGACGTCAGCTTTTGAGACACTCTCTGTAGAGTTCTTGTAGAGTTCAGAGTTTTTCTTGTCCACAGTGCAACTGTGCACATTGTTATTCTTCTTTTTGTTATCTTGCGCTTTCCTCTTAACTTGTTTGAGTGATTCCAGGCAGAGCGATTCAGCAGAGGAGAAATCCGACTCACTGGACAGTCTCGTTCTGACCGAATCTGAGAGAGAACTGACATCCGACCACGTGGGAGATGACACAGTCTTCCAACCATCTGTCCTCCACTGCTTTGGATGCTGTTCTGCTAAAGACGGCGCTTGTTTTTGAGAGTTTACATGGGATGAGGAGGATGCGTTAAAGCCAGGAGAGTCTTTCAGGTTTGTTGCAGAAGAGTCCTTTAAACTATTTGAGCCCTTGTCATCCTCACTCTCCAAATCTCCACAATCAGAGTCAGATGTACAGAATTTGTCGTTGACTTTGCCAAACCTGACTTCCTTACTGACGTTATTTTTACTCTCCTTCTTCCGCTTCTTTTTGACTTTATTCTTGTCTTTTTGTTGTTTCGAGCTCAGGCTGCCAGAGTCTCTTGTCTTGGTATTTGTTTGTTGGGTTTGTTGCCGCGGCGTAGGCGCTGGTGTGAAACACAGCGTCCTGTCGTCCTCGTCTGAACTGTTACTGTCAGAGATGATCCGCCTGACAGTTTTCTTTGGTGTGAGCGAGTTGCTTTTGGAATAGGTTTTCACCTCCATCTTGGGTATCGAGATGAAGCTGTTGGTCTTGCTAACGGAGTCCTTGCGGAAGTCTTTTTTCAAGAGGTGTTTATCGTCCACGGGAGGAACACGCTCTTCCTCGTCATCCTCATCAAATTCATATTCGTCTTTGATGGGTGTGACAGCAGATTTAGGAGGGTCAGCGAGTTTCCCTTTTAACTTCAAGCCCTTCTCAAACTCTGAGTCTGTGTTATTGCCATCGACAGAGCTGGACGGGGCAAATGAGGGGGCATCTTCCTCCTCCGAAGATTCTGTGCAAGGCAGAAAGAAAAAGAATCAACAAACAATACAATTCAATCAATCACACCATCAACACTGATAACTTACAGAGAATTTATGTCATAGACCAAGTCATTGATTCAATATTTGATACCTGATGAACTTTCTTCACTCGAGGTGTATGTTCCTTTCCCCAACAACAAATTGAGCATAGTCGGGGAGTTAGCGACCTTCAGTGGTGTTTCACCTTTCCTGTTACTTTGTCGTGGGTCCCCTCCATAACGTAGTAGTAGTTTCACAACCTGAAGAGAAAAATAAAATAAAATATTGAAGTGAATATCAGATTAAGCTGTGTTATTGCCAACATCTCTTGTGGTTCTAATATTTAAGGATAATTAATACAAACTTAATCCACTGGGAAGCCTAAGGTTGTTGTTATTATGTAATCTCAGAAATGACCCGCAAAAAATATTTTACCTATTCCCACTTGCTCTCATTTCTTTTCAACAGTTCAGTGCAGCACTATGAAAATCATGTTCCCTTATTTACAGAAGACAATTTCACATTTTCTTTACATCCAGCACCATCAGTCTTATGCCCTGGCATTTGGAGACAAGATGCCTATGTTAGCAGAAAATTATTTTACCTTGAAATGTCCATTATTGGATGCGTCATGCAGCGGGGTGTCATCATCCAGACCCTTGGTGTTAACCTCTGCACCGGCTGCCAGCAGCTGCTTGGCCACATCATAATACCCTCGGTTGCACGCCTCATGCAATGCAGTCCAGCCTGTTCACACAAATAATGACTGTCAGAAGTCTGAACCACACATGGCTGACGTTACACTGATCAGCACATATTTGTAATTAATAAATTAAAAAAATAACTTCTCACCTGCAAAGTCTTTTACATTCACATCAGCTCCTTCACTGATGAGCTCCTTGATGCGGCGTACCTCTCCCCGGATCGCTGCTCTGTGCAGTCGAGTTTCTCCTCTCTCATTCCGTTTATTCACTTTGTCTTTGGTTTTTGATGCAGAGTTTGGCGTTCCCTTCTGACCCAGACTGGACTGTGACTGATGCTTTGGTGTTGTGTCTGTAAGTAAGAGAAGCATGAATGAGACCAGAAGATCCTCTTGAATTTGCTTCGTCTCTGTTTTGTTTACTACTTCTACTATGAACACTGGGGTGTTTCACCTGCTTATAACCAGAAGGGGGCAATCAGATTCCAACAATGAGCATCACATTTGTTGGACCTACTTTACTTGAGCTCATTTCATCACATTTACAAGATTAAACCCAAGCCTTAATCACATCTACATTATTGAGTTTGTACAGCTATTGTCCCAAACGATATTTGCAACACACTCACTTAATCTATGTCCATGCCTTCAGGCATCCAACAAAGGAATTAACATATAAATAAAAGTGGCTCTGCACTAGTTTTCTCAACCTAATTTTATTTCAAATGCCAACTGTACAGGAAAAAGTATGAGGTTGCAGCAATAATGCTATTTATGGTGTCTAATGAATCTAGAATCAAGTAATTTCGTCTGTAAAAGGAAATGTCCAATTTGAGCAGATACGAATAATCATCGAACCACAAGGAGGGATATGTAATGTATATAATCTTCAGGTTTTAAAATTCAGATGTCTGTTGTCTTTTGGCTGAGATGCAGGAATTGCACCATCAGTTTCAGACTGATGCAACAGAAGAGTTACTTGTGTTTCTGTACATGCTGCATTTTAAGAGAACAATCCCACCAGTGCACATGAACTAATCCAAAACTCTGAATACAAAATGACATGAAACAATATAGCATAGCTTCTAAATGTAAATCCAGGAGGCCATTTGATAAACATAAACAATAACATTGAGCCCAGCCTAGCTCATTTCAAGCCCACCTAAGCTGCTCTCCTCCTCATCCTTTTTTCCTGATCCGCAACCCGTCCACAGAAGACGTGGCCTAAATGTTAAGCACGCACCTGGACTGTGGAAGGACTCAGCTGTCATTTGCATGAGCAAGGCCACCTGCTGCCGTTCAGAGAGGGGGTACCCGGCCCGGATCCCTGGCATCCCCATTCCAAACGGCAAGCCCGCCTTCCGGGTGTTGGTGGGCTCCTTTTTAATGCGCTTCCGCTCTGGACCTGGTTTCTCTGCAACAAGAATGAGAGATGCAAAGTTCATTTTATGAGACGGCTTTCATGCACACCAACATACACAACTATACCAGAGAAAGGTAATTGAAGTGTTTTTTTTGCGGTTTTAAAGGATTTATTTTGGGTTTATTATTGGGAAATATATTATTTCTCCTATCAATACTCATGCTACTGTCACATTTTCACAGCATGGCTCCATAACAGTACATTTGCCAGTCCAGATCAAAGAAATTAATTATAATTTTACAACTGAAATGAGTTCTAAATACTACATGCCCTCTACTCTGTATTCAGAACTTGAGAAAATTGGCCTCTTGCTCTCACGTTGCACAATGTATACGAAGCCCAGTATGGCAGAGGTTTGTTATTCGCAGTGGGTGACTTTTGTGTTATTACCCAGCTGCCCCCAGAAAAGGAGGGGTGATCAGGCGGCGTGTTTATGTCTGTCTGACTCCAGACCAATCAGCCAGGATCGTGAAGAGGGGAAAGAGGGTGTGACTTGGCAGAACCACGGTTATTACGAAATAGCTGGTGTATATTTCAATTCAACATGGCCTTGCCAAGGTCACCACATGCCTGCCTGCCTGCCAGGATTACTGGAGACACGGTGCTACTGGACAAAAGCAGCTGCTCCACAAAGACACACCCAGCAATTATTTTCAGTGGCAGCATACCATCTGATGACCCATGCAGAGGGTAAAGCTACACATGACCGTGATACTTCATCACTGAAGGGTAACAACTCCCACAGCCCACCGAAAAAACACCGGTAACACCACCGACTCTGACCACGAAGAGAGGGAAAAATAGAAATGGCACAGTCAAGCATGCGTGTAGGGAAACACCAGGAGAGCTATGGATGTCTCTCAGTCTGATTTCTGTGGGTTTTTCACTCATTCCAAGACTGGCTGCATTGCTCAAGGCCACAAACACACAAGTAAATAAGGCAAGAAGGAAGCATGGCAGCTCGTGCTTCCGGTGTCTAGAAGCTTTCCAGGAAAATATTTTTCCAGTCACAAGCGTGGAGCTGATGAACTTTCACTAACATCTGTGAACACTTACAGCTAATGTGCCCTCCACCCCTCTTTGATACACTCTCACGTTCTCCAAAGCATTTGCCATTTAGACACATTCCTTCTGCAAAGACTTTAACAGCGGGGACCACAGAAGCAGTCCAAACATGTTTTCTTTTTTTTTCAGCAGCAGAACAGAAAAAGTGCTAAGAGAGCTTTTCCACACGATGTTTACAAGGCTGGCTGAGCAGGAAGGCAGTTATTACCCTGATGTACCCCTAAAGACTTCTGCTAATAAACATCACACAAGACCAAAGCTTCAAATACAAAATTTATCATCAATTTCAGAAAACTGGCCCTTATCACAGATATAGATGAGACCCGGGTAGGCATAGATATAACTGGTGAGTTTGATGTTCTGTAAAATAGTAACAATAAACTTGTTGGTGCGATTTGAGCAGCTATAATCTCTAACAACTTTGACCAGCCAGCCCAGACATTGTTAATCCAGCTGCTCCCATCGAGATACATGAGCACTTAACCTGAGATTATTGAGAGGAAATGAGCTACAGCAACAGAGAAGATTTGTTGCACATGTTTATGAAGAATGAGATTTTGTCTTTCTATGAATCGTGTCAATTTAATTACTGTGGGATCCTAAGGGAAGATACAGATGAGGACGGTGAGGCCTGCTTGTTGTTATCACCATGTAAAAACATTTGTCCAAAATAATTTTTCACATCATGAATCAAAAATATGTGGTACATATGGGTTACCAAAATTGCACAAATTAACAATTACACAGCACAGTGTGCTTGCTCCCCGAGTATTGTCTGCCTGCTGGAGGTCTATTTAGGGAACATGGCTTGGCTTTTATGTGTCTGAGTAAAATGATATTGCTCAGCTTATAGACGGAGCTGAAACCTTACTCTCACGACCGCTTGAAACTTGACTAACAAGATAAGAGAAACGGAGAATAAAAGCAAGCAGGCAAGCTAGGAACTGTCACTAGATGAATAGATGGCCTACCTGAGCCAGGGGGAGGGGACCACATCAAACATGAATGTCTGAATAAAATAAGAGCTTGATTCCGACATGGCAGGTAGACGATACTACAGTGTCACTTAAAAACAACACAAAGAACCTGTCTGGCGGAGTTATGGCCAACAGACGCCACAACAAGAAGAACTTCTCTAACCAGCCTGACCAGGTAAGTCTCATTGTAGCATGTTCGAGGGAAACAATGTTCTGTTTGGGGACCCGTAAAAATTGCATAAACAGGAAGTTATGGAAGAAGAGGCAGGAAGTGGCCAACAGGATGTTTTCTCAGTGCTTTGTGCTAAGCAACAGAAACTCGTAGACATTCAGTGTGAACATAGCGAGGTGCACAATGCTCTGTCTATTCTTTCCAGCCAACTGGCACATTAGAGCTATCTCGCTGTGGCATTCACTCACAGAGGTAGAAAGACAATCCCATATGTTACAACTTGTCAGCAGAAAAATAGTCAAATCATCTCACCGACTTTTGAAATAAAAAGCACAGGAAAAAAATTCCAACCTTGTATGTAATAACTAGTAGGGCAGGAACTTCTTCTTCATCTTCATTTTAACTTTGAATGACTTATAAAATACTCATGATTTCATCATTTACTGGACAGCACTTTGGTCACCTTGAGTGTTGTAAGCTTTGTGGAAAAAATATTGATTGAGTGATTGATGGATTCAGATGAATTGGAACAACACACATAAAACACATGCTACGATAAACACCACAAAACAACCACAATAATTGTGTTCTGTTAAATTTACAGCCTTATTTCTTTAGCAGCATATCTCTCACTTTTACCTTGCTCTCAATAAAACAAACTTAAAATAAGAAGCTGACACTTTCATAATGAAAATTTGTCTCAAATTGGTGCAGTACTCAGAACAATGAACACGCGGTAGCCTTCCTGAATAGAAAACGTATAAATGAGGAGCTCAGGGCGCTTTGAAATAGAACCAGAAGAAGGTAAAAAACGGCAATAGTCAGGGTGAGTAAATGTTGTTACAGAATAAGACAGCATGCTTTACCCAAAGTTTTCAAACAGCCTCATGGTTGTATTTGCCTTACGGCCATGAACCTAAAATACCTCCAACATGCTGCTTCTCAGGTGTTTTAAGTAGTGATTGTCCAATCGGGACAGCTATGTGCACTGTTGTTCTCGATTTTCATAGCAAAGTATTGCGCTAGTTTTAGCTTGATTCAGTGATCTTTAGGTAGGTGAGCAGTAAATCAACATGATAGCGAAATCTTACAGCGTCCTCTGATGGATGACAAAGCAAACTACATTAAACTGTCTGTGGCAGCTTTTTGGAAAAAGCTCCAACATGAACTTTTCACCTTATGTTGACATAAATGCTTGAAACGCCAATAAACAGCATAAAATAAACAACATTGCCAAAAGCATTTGCTGAGCTATCTAAATGGTTGAATTCAGGCGTTCCAATCACTTCCATGGCCGCAGGTGTATAAAGTCAAGCACCAACACATGCAGACTACTTCTACAAACATTAGTGAAAGAATACGTCGCTCTCAGGAGCTTCAGTAAATTCCAGAGTGGTACAGTGATAGGATCCCACCTGAGTAATAAGGCCAGCCGGAACATTTCTTCACAATAAACTGATAGTATCACTATAACAAAGTGGAAACAAATGGGAACAACAGCAACAAAAAATAATTACATTAAAAAATAATAAAATAAAAATTCACACGCGCTAAGCCACAAAGTATGCAGAGGTGGCCAACACAGAGTCAATAGCTACAGGCCTCCAAACTTCATATGAGCTTCAGATTAACTCAAGAACATTGTGTAAAACCTTCATCGGATGAGTGTCCATGGCCGAGCAGCTGCAATGCAAAGCTTTCGGATCCAGTGGTACAAAGCAGAGATGGGCACTATACTGATATTCGTGATATATTGGTATTTTTGTCAAATTCGATATTGAAAAATACAGTATAGTTTATATCGATAAAGTATTCCTTAAAATATTAATTTGAAGAGTTGCTACTTTTCCGTATTCCTCATTTGATTACCTGACACTCGTCCCCACAGCTTCTCTCAATGCAAAAGCAAGCTGTACTCACAGCCCCGCCCCTACATGCGCTCACAGCCCCACCCCTACCTGCGCTCACGTCAGACATACACAATGAACAAACACACAAAGAAGAAATAAAAGTAATAGAAAAAAAAGCACAATGGCTCAATGTAAAAGAAATGGTTTGGATTTCACTCATCCTACGTTGAAAAACGCAATCTGTACACAACACAAGGCAGCCTGTCATTATCGCCATTTGGAGAAAAAATACTGAGATATGAATTTTTGGCCATTATCACCCAGCCATACTACCACTGGACTCTAGAACAATGAAGACCTGTTCTCTGAAGTGACCAATCATTCGTCTAGTAATCTGATGGACGAGTCGGATTTGGCGGTTGCCAAGAGAACCGCAATTGTCTGACTGCATTGTACCAAGTGTAAAGTTGGTTCAGTATAAGAAACTGCAATACAACAGCAAACAAAGACAATTTTGCACACTTTCATACTCGTAACGTTGTGGGAACAGTTTGAAGGTGGCTCCTTCCTGTTCCTACATGACTGCACACCAGTGCACAAAGTGAGGTCCATAAAGACATGGACGAGCAAGTTTGATGTTAAAGAACTTGGCTGGACTGCACAGAGTCCTGACCTCAACGTTATAGAACACCTTTGGGATGAATTAGAGCGAAGACTGCGAGCCAGGCTTTCTTGTCCCACATCAAGTGTCTGACCTAACAAATGCCCTTCTGGAAGAATAATCAAACATTCCCTCAACACACTCCGAAACATTGTGGAAAGCCTTCGTAGAAGCGTTGGAGCTGCTATAGCTCCAAAGAGTAGAACGATATTGCTTCAAATCCCACTGTTTCAGAATGGCATATCTTGTATCAAGTTCATATGTATGTGGCAGGCGAGCGAATAGATTTGGCAAGATAGTGTACATTAGAATATTTCTAAACAGTAACAAATTGTGGAAGATTTTTTTTTAATTCACTGGAGGAAGTTGCAGCAAGAATGCTTTAAATTTGGTATCATGCCGAGGAAACATTGCCTTCTTTATCTTAGTGCTGTTTTTTCCCAAAGACTTTCTCTACTAAACAAATAGATTCAAGTTTTTTTCTCAAAGAAGGTTAGTAAAGAAATCATACTGAATTGGTCTAGCTTTTCCTAAGCCTAAACAGCCCCATGTCACACACCACCTTGGACACCATGCCCAACTTTATTTGATGCTGAACCGTTTGTCCAAAAATACATATTCAACAGTGATTGAAACTTTGACTTTAACTTTGGTTAACTATCCCAGTGTTTAGCAGGACCCTGGGACTTGCTTCAACTCTAACGCTTATTAATCAGCCTACACTCGTCAATCTACTGCCAAACGGACCAAATACCTAAGGCATGATGGCAATAAGCAATATTCAAAATTCAAACACGATAAAGTGGCCGAGTAAGCTGAAAAACCACTGACACAATAAGAACCCCATCAACAAGCAAACAGGCTACATTCGCTCAGCTGGAATTATAGTCCTGTGTGTATTTTCATTCACAGTACTTTTCCAACCTGCTAAAAAAAAAAGAAGTTCTGCAATGTGTCAATGTGAGGTAGCCGATCGAGTACATCAGAGGAGTTTAGCAGGGAGTCCTTATATTCCTTTTGTCAGCTTACTAATGCAATAATTAACTACTACCAATGCTAATAATATGTTTGGAATGACAAAGCTGTTTATTTGACAGCAGTCAAATATAGGATAAATAATCACAGCGAGCATGGAGTGACAGAAATGAATTAATGAAGCAGTATGTGTGTTTCACATGCCTTATAAGATGATAATTGTCTAACAACTAAAAGAGGAGGGGCAAGGAGAAGGTGTATGTATATGTCTTCTTATAGTATTGCAGCCTTAGTGAGAATAGGGCTCCTGAAAGGGCTGGTTGTTTTAACGCAAATAATATTTTCAGAATGATCCTTCTTAGAGTGGGCATAGTTTTAATCAGACAAGCTGGTTCTGCCATAAATCTACTCAGAGCCTGTTTTCTGGACGTTTCAAGTCCAAATGCATAGTTTTGCTTTTTCGTACCAGAAAAGATTCACGGTTACACAGCAACGATTTAAAAATGATATTACATTGGGAGCTGTTCTCAAAAATTCATGTTTTCAGTGGCTCCGAGCACTATTGTTGCGTAAGAGGACACTCAAAAACACAATGGAAGTTATGCATTTTGACTT
Organism: Parablennius parvicornis; assembly: GCA_900302745.1. Taxonomy (NCBI): domain Eukaryota; kingdom Metazoa; phylum Chordata; class Actinopteri; order Blenniiformes; family Blenniidae; genus Parablennius; species Parablennius parvicornis. Next base: position 21,471 of record OMNM01043718.1, read on the forward strand.
GAAATCATTGTTGAGTAAAAGTGCCTTAAATACTGCGACGGTAAATGGTGGTGATGAGGAGGAAGACGGTAAAGGAAGTAGAATGACAATGACCTCAGGGAGTATCAAAACTGCAACCCAGCACTCTTAAGAAAAGAAAGGTTTGGAGAATCAACAATGGACATGGCGAGCACAGCAGTGAGGTCTGATGCCTTTATTAACTCCAATGTTAATGATTTACAGTTTACTGAAGCCAAAGAGCGAATATATTCTGTTTGTCCTCAACCACATCTATATTCCTATGTAATATTTAAACCTAAAGCATATAAACCTGATCAGTAGCTATACTGATGAGTCATGAACAATGTTCTACTTGTTGATAGGGTGGATGGGAACAGCTATAAGAGATGCATTATAATCAGATCCTCATGAGAAAATGGATTGTTGGAGGTGAGCTCTCACAATGAGCAATTGTGGCAATATCTCAGATCTTGGCTTAAAATCTATGGTCTTGTGTCATACAGTGAGAGGGGCTTGGGAACAACTGTTATGCAACAACAGACAGCCTGAGATAATCTTCTGACAGAAACTTTTAAGACAGCTGCCTCACCACAGCGCAGTGTGGCACAGCTAATGCAGTGGAAGACGACAGCGACGATCAAAGTGACAAAAACACTCCACCAAAACAAGTCTGCAGATTTCCAAGGGCTACATAAACATCCCCCATCTACAAAATGCTAGAAGAACAACAGCTTTTGTTTATTCATTTCCTGAAGGCATCAGTGGTATACTTAGATGACCAATAGGATAACGTTGCTATTCTTCCACACTTAAGTACATCATAGCTGTTGTTACCTCTGACAAAACACTGTGCAGTCAAACTGTGGCAACAGGTCTCATTTGTATGATGTCCATCAAATGAGTGATACAGAAAACATTGAAGAGCTGCTTCACTAAAAACCATAGTACTGTTTGAATAAAGTATAAACGTAGCACAGACAAAAGAGATCCTACCAATATCTTTGTTGGTATGTGCATCAAACAAATTCGTGTCCCTTTTGAACCTGGTAAAAACTACTGAGAGCTCTTGTTTTGCTAAAAAGCACGCAACAAAAACCAATAAGAATATTTAGCTGAGCACTCACCTTTAAAAAAAAAAAAAAAAAAGAAGTTTGAGGTGTTATAACAAATGACACGCATTTTGAAAAGCAACCAGTCTGTTGTTTCACTGTGTTCAATGATTAAAAGCAGCAGCGTAAAGACAAAGCTAAATAAACTATCAAATATCTCCTCCTTAAACTGCTCTAGTCACACAACAAATATGAAGAAGCCTAAGGTAGACTTAAACACACATTTAAGGAGTATAGCTGAGACATTATAATACTAATGTCACAAGTTGCAGCACAAAACAGTGGATAAACTAAATCTCTGTTTACTTAGCTCGAGCCAAGGACAAAGCAAAACAATATCTCGCTACATGATAACATCCCCTGCAGTCATATATTCTGTAGCAGTGAAAGCCACAGAGGAA
>OMNM01043718.1:28687-39741 GCA_900302745.1 Parablennius parvicornis
CAAAATGGTCCATATATATATTTATAAACACAACGCATGTCTTAGTTTGGGATCCATGGTATTTTTTGACAATACTCTCCAGGTACAATCAACTGAAAGCGCCACAATAAAGATGCAGGAGCAGGCCAGATGTGGTGCTCTCTCTCTCTCTCTCTCTCTCTCTCTCTCTCTCTTTCTCTGTGTCTATGTTGCTCAGCTACATTATAGCTGGAGATGCTCATTTGAGTGATAGCATGATACAAAAATCTGGGCAGGTGCAAGAGCTTCAGGGAAACCAACGTACAAGAAGAATGTGGGGAAATGAAAGGAGTAAGTGCAGAGCAACATTGTCCTGGTCAACAAGCAAGATTCAGAATACAATGTAAAGAAAGCTTTGACAACACAAGACTGTATCCAGATCCGCCTTCATAAGACGCCCTGTTTGGTGGTCTCCTAGCGATGCATGCTCTATTCGTCTCTCTGCGTTTTCCACCCACCCCTGTGCGCTTGGTTCCCTCCCTCCCTCCATGCCAGAGTCTGATGCAATCCTTTGCAGAGAGCTGTAAATCCATGCCTGCATAAGCTTCACCTCTCCTCTCTTGGCTGCTGCTTTTAGTTTAACAGTTGACACACACCGTGACATTATTAAGCTGCGCCAACTATACATTTTGTTTTTTAAACTACAAACAACATTACAGCACATGTGCCAATTTAACAGAGAACTTTCAAGCAAAAGTTGCTCAGTGGACATTGCTGAAATGGTGCTTCTCACAAACGCAGCCTTCTTTTCCTGGACTTCAAGGACACCAAAACAACGTCTTAGACAACACACAGCTGAGTCTGAGTGTTCATAAATATCTGGTAAACAAAATCCACAAATTATCATGAAGTGCTGCACGGGAGTAACTGACTTTACTTTGCATTCAGGCGTTTTGACACAGATACACGAGTCAGGTCAATGAACACACTAAAACAACATGTTAGGTCAGATGTAATCAATAACATTAATTATATTGCCAAAATGGCAAGATTTAAGACTTTATGACACAAAAATTGTTTTGGCGAAAAAAAAAAACAAGAACAAAAAAAATTAACTTTTGTCACACTGCCATTATCCGCTAGTAAACTAGTACAAAAAAAACGAGTGAAATTCGTGATTTTCGATCGCTACAGAGTGAGCTTTCTCAACTGCATCCATCTTGGCTGTGATATCAGGGAAGTAACAGGTGTAGGTGTAAGATTGTAAATGCCCCCCCGAGACAATATGGACCTCCCCCTAATATTTGCACTGAAACATTAATCCGTTTTAACCATATAAAACACTATGAACGTAGGTAACAAAAAAAGTGACAGTGGGTTCAAAGTGCGCATGGTCTTCAAGAACTTGGCATTGCCTGATGGTGCCGGTAGAGGTGGCACATTTCCAATGCCACAGAAAATGGACACAGATATTATAATAAAAATTAAATACCAGGGTACAGATAATGGCCAAGGACAATTTACTACACATTTTTCATTGGGGGGGGTGGGTCATATCCAGGCTAGCAGGCTAGCATAGCAGCATGTGGCAATCCAACTTTTCATAACATGTCCACAGTTTAGACGCATTTTACGCTCAAAACACCGCGTAGCAACACGCAACATTTGCAAAGCCGTTGTAGGTGATTCAGACCTCCGTGAAGCTGCCCCTTACTCCACGCGAAACTAAAAATAGTAAAAATAGTATCAATTGTTCATACAGCTTTAGTGCTGGAAATATTGCCGTTTGTGCTGCATTGCTAGAAGAATTCCCCAGGAATTAATAAAGTGATTCTCAGGTTTTAAAAATATAACATTATGAGACAATGTACTGCTTCCTTTTCTGACCTCATACTAACCTTAAGTTGGCTTTTGGGAACAGACCTACATACATTCGTACATTTCATACTTGCCTGAAGAGAGGAGTTTATTACAGCCTCATATAAAAATCAACATTATTGATACTATTAATATTAGAGCAAACAGAGTTCTGGTATTGGAATGGGATCGGTATCAGCAGATATCAAAATTCAGGTATCGGGACCGTAAGTGAAAAAATGTGGATCAGTGCTTCCCTACAGAGAGCGTGGTAAAAATGTAGGTGGGGTTGCGATCGCAATGTAACGTCATTACGCAATAGTATTCACAGGATCAACGTGGAAGTTGCTGCAACAAAGAGTCAACAAAACAACCAGTGTGTGCAAAGCGGCGTATGTAAACAACAATGGAAGGGTTTACAGCAGATGAGATATTTAAATATTGCGGGCTCGTCGAGACTTACGATCGTCACTACCAATCTACAGATGCGTGAAGGAACGATGCTCATGAAAGTTCTTCACTTCTCCAACATATTTTCTGATATTTGACTGTTCAGCAGTAGTTGATGACTTTTTTGAAGAAGAGTATGAGAGAGTGTTTGTGGGTGCGTTGGAGGTCAGACGGCCACATCTTGACCATCAACCGAGGAACTACTTGCAAACAACAATATGAAAACGCTGCATTCCCTGCATGATCAGAGAGAAAGCATTCCTCATGTGACGTCACTTCAGCACCTCTCTCCAGTCTCTAACCTCCCAACAACGCAAAATTCTAGTGCACATCTGATGAAAGCAATTATGCCTTTTACTGTTTTTGTTTTCTTTTCTTTTTTTAATGATGAAAATAATTAGATTACCATGGAATATGATGTCATAACCTCTGTGAGGAGCGAGTCATGTCGAATGATGACAAGTGATGGGTAGACCACTAACTTAAGTCTCAAATAGTAGCCTGCAGTGATTGACACCAATCACAGTCTGGGTCACTTTTGCCCAGAGATCAGAGCTAGAATAGAAGAGCTAATGTAGCACAAAGTGCAGAAAACCTAACCACAACAGGAAGGTATTGGAACAGAATGTGCATGCGTGCTTGCAGCATGCTAGCAGACTTGTCAGGCAGCCAAGTGTGACCCCTCTGCAATGATGAAGGCCCATACAGTGTTCCCATGAGGGTCAGAACTGGACCACAGAGGTGACCCGCTTGCTTTCCGTCTTATAGATGGGTGTTAGCGTTCTCAGCATTAACCTGGAGGCAAAACGCCATAAAAGAGCACCATGGGGACAAATCTGGCCAGTGGGGATCATGTAATGGTGTGAAGAATAACTGCTAAACGTTTGGTTCGGGTATCGATGTGGATTTTTATTTGCACACATCAATTACCCTAAATGTAAGGACCATGTGCATCATGTGTCGCTTTTAACACACTACAAAGACATGTCCTGATAGTGTTTTGTTTCTTTCAATGAAACATCCAAGTCTGCATAGTCTACCAGTGCAGTGTAAAACGTTTACTTATACTCAGAAAGAATCATATACAAAAACAGTTCTATCGGATGCGTCCATACTGTTTTCTAGTATTGTTGTGTTCACCTCGCTGCTACACCTACAACATTTTTATTCTGAGAACATGACAACATATAATACTCAGTTCAAATAACACTTTCAAGAGATAAAGTTAATATTTCATTGCTTTTTGGCTGTTTGTAAACACGACACTGGCATAGCGAGACACTGACATAGCGAGACACTGACAATGGCACTCCTTTTGAAATGTTTTAAAAACCGCAATGTACCGCAATTTTTGATACTCAGTGGGATTTTACCCACTCAGTCTTTGCGTGGATGTTCATGTGACTGCATTCCAAAAAAAGAGACCACCAAGTTGTGGCCACAAACACAAGCTACAGCAGTGTTTCTCACGTTCCATTGTTCAGGCCAATCAAACACTGCTTTCTGCAGATGCAACTTTTTGGTAATGAAACTACGAGACAAACAATTCAGGAATGGTTTGAGAAACACGACAAAGAGTTGGGCTGCAAATTTACAAGATCTTAATGGGATCAGTCATTTAAGAGATTTGGCAAAAACAAACCCCCTGAAAAATATAGAAAGCATGTTCACATGGTAATGACCGTAGTATGTGTACATCAGCTTGCTGTGTGACTTGGCAAAAAAAAAAATAAAAAAAAAAAATGGCAGGACTTTATCTACTAATCAATTGACTTAACATACAGTCCAAAAAATAATTTGACTACTGTCGTGTGACAGTTTGTTTTGAGAATGGTTGTTCTAGACAACCTTTAAGAACGTTCTTCGCTTCCTTCCAAGATTTATGCCATCTCAATATCTTCTGTTTTCTATGCAATTCAAGAGGGACTTTATAATTTTAGTATATGGACATGCTTGTGCTGAGTAGAGATGGTCCAGGTGACTAAATTGTCTGTCGGCTAAACAAATTCCTTAAAAATAAGCCTAGTGGAAAAGTTTGAAGAAGGAAAAACATTCACAAAGCACAATTCAGTTAGGCATTATAAGCACTGTCCCTGAAATATATTGTGTATTAAGAGTCATTTGAAGATCTTCAAAAGTCTTCAAGAACCTCATTGGATTTCACATCTTGCTGAGACATGAGGTACATTAAGCATGCAGTACTCTGGATGTTAGCATTTTATGTGATGAAATGGTATAGTGAAGCTCAATACATTACAGTGACTTCCGAATGCCATTATATCTATGTGGAAGTATATCGAAAAAGTGCACTGTTGTCTCAGACTTGGAAAAAAAGGTAAACACAGTAGCACTTTTGCAGGTAGGTCTGAGCTGTTTTAAAACTGCTATGAAGTCAAAATGCAGTCTGGTGGCACTGTCGCCCCAACTCGCGGTGGGAGGGCACACATCAGTGAAGCAAGGCTTTGTACGTGAATAAAGCACTAACTGAACAGTACCTCTGGTGTTGACGCATACCTAATAACGAAGGACAAAAACCAAAATCAGCTAGTGACACATCACTACAACATCAAAGACATCCATGAACTCCCAATGTTTTGATTCTACACAGAAAATTTCAGACCATGAACGAGAGAACAACATCGTTAAAACCAGAAGACTTTGCAGCAATCATGCCAAACTAACACTGGGCTGCATAAAACCCATGACATGAATCTACTGAGATGAAGAAAGGAACAGAACACTAACAAAGCAAAAACCCCAATGAAGACCAATTTCCTCATTCATTTCTCCCAACGTTCCCATTCTGTCTGTAAAGTTTCATACTTATTTACGTGTTCACAGGGTTTTCAATGAAGTTTCAAGGACACTCTAATATCCACAATAGATTAATATGGATGTAGGCATGGCCCGCTTATTGAGATGTTTTTTTTTTTTTCTTTTCCCCATCTTACCTTTTTCCCACCCTGCTTTTCCACCATGTCGGTGTTGAGTGGGAAGTGGTCCAGCTGGGGGGTTTTAGAACCCCCACCTTTGGGCATCGTTCAGCTCTCCCCACGCCAAGCTTCATTCACGCTGCCATTGCATCGTCATCAACCGTCTGGAACACAAAGAAACAGAACAAGAAATGGAGGGGGAGGTTAGCACCTGGACGGCGTGGTTTATTGAAAACACATTTACACCCTGCCAGACAATGCAGCCATTAGCGGTACATCAAGCACTCTATTTTCAACCATTACACTCCTGCTCTGGAGGAAGCACATTTAAGAGGAAGGAGAGCTGCAGCTGGGGCAGGCTAAAGGCTTATCTGTTCTCAAGACAAAACTCAAAGAGCAACTTAAATCTGCCCAAATATTTAAAAATAGCTCAGCAGCAAACACTTTATGAACTAATCTCAAGATTATATTCTTAAGTTTTCCATTAGCTGCCTTTTTTTTTTTTTTTTTAAATACTGAAAAATATTGAAGTGTTGCCCTTGTACATCACTTGAATAGCATGTCTTCAACCACTTAAGCAGTCACAAAACATTGTGCAGATTTAACCCACATTCAGCTATTCAAGCACAGACTCAAACCAATGGTTGATGGTTGCCATGCGAGGTTGTTTGACATTCATTGTGAGCAATTTACGTTTCAGTTTCTGGACCAGAACATTTCAACATATGGGAAGGGTGAAGTGAAGGATCGAACCACAACCTTGGAATTAGAGGACAACCCACAACTCGCCAAGGTGTCTTGTTTGTCCCAAACACAAGTACACAGGCAATATACAGTCGGGTTAAAAAAAGCAAAAATCAACCAAAAAATAAAAGAGAAAACATGAAAACCCTTTTTCCGGGCAAGAATGTGATATTTCACATGTATTATTAAAAAAACAAACAAAAAAAAAACATTTATCAATAAGGATACATTTTATGCTGAAGCATTAGTAACTGTGACTACAACAACAACATTATTGGAAATCTTTATCTGCCGTATGATTAATCAAAACAGGGATACTTTATTAATATGAGCTAAAACAAATAGCATTACCATATACCGCAGAGCAATATTCTTGAGGGAAAATAAGCATGCACACAATAAGCTGAAGAGTGCCTTCAGAAACGTGACTGGCACGTCTCAATAGAATGCTAAACAGTTGCTTTCCACCATAGTTTACCAACAACAGTAATTGAGGGCTTTAGCTGGTGCAAATTTATAGCTTCCCTACCATAGCTGCTGAAGAAGACAGGTCATTCTTACGACAACAGTGCTACTAAGTGTGAGTGATCGTTCTATAGGTTCGTGATCCAACTGAGACTTACAGGCAGTTTAATGTGCTCGGTGTTCTCAGAGCCTGCTTTGTCCTCTAAGCAAGTACATAACAACAATATGTGCATTACTATCCACTGTGTCCCTTCATGGCCTGCTGCTTCACAGAGCCATGAATTAATCATAAATTCCATCCCTCAATTCTCTCCTCCATAATGCACTTTCTCTTCTGAGAGCGTCCACGTATGATCATCCCAGTGACTGTACGAGAGAGCGAAGAGATGAGACCATGGCTGCATTATTATTATTATTATTTTTCCGCTACCGAGACATTGGCACTCCTATCTTCCCTGGCGCCACTTCCATCTCACATCCCGGCCCGTCCCCTCCCCCCCATCCTTCTTCCTTTCCCTCTGCAGTTATCCTATTCAAAGACTGCTATTTATATCCCTCCAGTCATGTCAGTCAAGTCAAAACAGTCAGCCAGCCAGCCAACCAGATAGGCACACAGCTACAGTGGACGCACTGCCCCCTGCTACTGCTGGGAAGAGAGACACAGCAAACCGCAGGCCTCTTCCTCTCTCCCCCCCTCTCTCTTTCTCTCCCTCTTAAGGTTCATTGTTACCTCTTCTTTGCTACTGGTAAGCATTCACTGCAACCTCCACTAAACTCCCACCTCTCACCACACCAAACAAAGTGACAGGAAGGTTGACTACTCTCAGAAATAAACAAACCTCGCAGCAACACAGACACTCATCTCAAACTAGGTCAGTTGAGCTTTTAGAACAATAATCTGCACTATTTTAGGACTACTGTGATGGACGGCGAGAGCAGCCGAGCTTTTTTGCCGATAAGCAAAATGCAAGAAAACGATGTTTGCAAAGATAGCAAGTCATGACGGCACACACGGAGGAGAAACATTATTCAAAACACAGGCATCGTTTCCTGCATGATTCCAACCCAATCAAAAGATACATAATGTCAGCCAACAGTGTGTTCGTTTGTCGTAACTGTAGCCGTTCTTCGTTGATTTGTTCCGCGTGTGCATTGTGTACATGAACGTGATGGCACGTCTCACACAAACAAAGCCAAATAATAACAACAGAAAACACAACATACTACTTTCCTGAGTGCTGACACTCTTAAGTGTGGTTGATAAATTTCATTGATTTTGAAAACAATAGAAAGCCCATTAAAGTTAACATGTACAACATATTATACATAATACAAACATCTATGAAGTTCCTCATCAAACACAAACAAAAAAAACAAACAGTTCCATGAGTAAATAAGTAAGAACATTCACCAAAGTTTATCTTTGAGTGTGAATACAGTATGCACAATGAAAAACAGATTTTGCTGATGAGGTAGGCACTGTAAAATGAAGCCCATTTATACATATATGCAAAAAAAGGGTTCGCTTGTATGTCCGATTGATTAACAACAGAGGGGCCCTTCTGAGTTTTAATGATTTATTGATTACGTCAGCCAAGTTAGACATAGCCGTAGATGATGACTGCAGAAAGGAGTAGTGAGAGGTGAGCCAGAGAAGCAATCTCTTTCAAATGAAGGACAGGACCTGCCAGTACTACTCGCCATCCTTTCTCTTTCCCTTGAACACACACACTTTTCTTTTTACATCCTTTCCCCTCTTCATCTTCCCGTAGCATCCTCTTAATCCTCTGAGCCACTCCCTCTGCGGTCAGATAGAGGCCAACACTTCAGCATATTGCAGCATACTGTGTGCACACTCACAAATTCACTGGAACACACCACAGGCACGCGTTTAAGACTGATACCAAAACTGACAATGAGTATTGACCTAAAACTCCACTAACTAAAAACTCAACCACATTCGAACCCCCTCTTCTTTGTGCATAGGAGCTCAATATCTGGTGAAATCAGAATGCAACAGTCACACAAACCATCAGACCAATAACAGATATGTTACTAGTTCAGCAAATAGATGATAGGGGATTTCAATTATTTCAAAGCAGAGCAAGATATCGATAAGTATTTAGAAACAATATAGGACACTGAAGAGTTCTGGAATGTTTCTTTCTGCAAAGCATGCATTTGTGCAAGTCCAAACCATTGGAAGGCAATACAAGACTAAACACGCTCATTTAGATTTTCATTCCGCAACAAAACTTCACAACACAAAGACTGTGGGCTAATTTTTACAATCCCAATTTTAGGGCAAGACATTCTGGATCAACACACTGAATTGGCTATTAATGATGCATCCAAATGAAAGCAATGCACAGCTCAGCAACAATTAGACATAAACGCGCTTGGAATCACAGCTGAAGAGAAGTGAATTTACACGCACAGGAGATGAAAGCAATACTTTGCTCCAACTCTCAGCCACTCCTAAGTCATGCCTCTCATTGTGCTCACAGAAAAACACACCTCAATTTTTCCACACTGACAGCTGAACAACACAGCAGCTGCATGCAGGGATGGGCATGTTGCTCTGGCCGTCAGTGCTTGTGTTTTGTGTGTACCAACCCTACCGCATCTTGCACAATCATGTACCAATCAGAAGCACACTCCCTGGCAGTTGGTTAACACGTAGCTTGTTTTAGTTTAACAGATGCACAACCGTCAACATATTATATAAAAAATTATAGATCAAATAATGTTGGAAGAAGTAGCAAACAATAAAATAGTGCTACATTGTGGAGAACTACGTTGTCGTTTTCATATGTGAAAGAATCATTTAATCAAAAGGTTGTTTTTCCACATTCAAGGCCAACAAAAAAGATGCTTAATTGTCACTCCTTGGCAACAGTTGAAAGACAAAAGAGGGTTAATTATGACTCGGTTACTATGATACCGCACACGTGCATGTGTGCAGGTGCATACGAGGATTACAAAGAAATAAATAACTCCTACCTCAATATATAATTGCAATAAAATATTGTGGTCACAACAATAAAGCTTTAATATATCATCTATTCAGGGTTTGTGCATGTGTTTACCCTGCAGTCTATTGACATGCAGTGCAGGAGAATAGAAAAAAAAAGACAGCAGCAGCAGCAGCTAGCTAGCCAGTTTTGGTGTGCAAATAAAGCCAGCCTGGCTCTGCTTTCTGTATCCTGGCAACCGAAGCCCAGCTTGGCTGCTCAGTCCCTGACCTGGGCCCATTCACTTCATTATAAACCTGTGTAGAGAAGAAGAGACTGACACACGCACATACACAAACATGTGCGAACGCATACACAAGCACCAGGAGGAGAGATGCAATATACTAGGAGAGGGAATGTGTGTCTACAAAAGGAGCCAAGGTAAAAAAAGAAAGAAAAAGACTTACTTTGTGAAATGTGCTGCATTAAATATCAGTGAATATCTGTACCTTCTGTGGGTGTAGACCAAGCTAATACATGAGCTTTTTGGTTTTGTTATTGTAAAGTATGTTGAATTTAGGATTGTAACCCACATATGTGAAATATGTCAGCTATTTTGCATTAACTGAAACAATTTTCTGCCCAATACCATTAGATCTGAACCTAATATCTCTCTTCCTACATAAACGTTGTCATGTTAAAACTTTGATATATGCAGCAGGAGTTACACGGGGGCATCTGGAAATGACAAAATATATTTGAAATGTGAGCGAGTGGGAGTGGTCCTATTATCCATGAGGCTCTAGGACTAGAGAGAGCCAGAGAGCAAGAGAGGAGTGAGATGTGGGGAGGAATCCAATCACTTGGTCTGATTTTCTATTCTGAGCACGTTCACTCTCCCTTACACCTCTCTGTTCCATCCAATAACAGCTCAGGGCTTGCTGCCTGCCTGCCAGTCTGGTAAATCATGCTGTCTTTGGCAGTGACCTCGCTAAGATAGTGGCAGGCCTGTGTGTGTGTGTGTGTGTGTGTGTGTGTGTGTGTCTCACACACACGCACACGCACACACACACAAGTGCTTTTTGGCTCCTCCCTCTCCAGTCCCTCAGGTTCATCAGTGGCTCTGACTCATTCTCATTTCTTCCCTCTCGCCTCTCCAAGTACTTCTCTCTCATCTGCCTTTCTCTATTTTCAAAATCTTTCTCCTCTCTCACAGGCAAAAGCCTGACATTGCCACAGCAACGTGTGAGCGCACACACATGCGCACGCACACACAAAAAAGCCTGTTGCCTAGCAACTAAAGGATGAGACAGATGCAGGCCTATCAGAAAAAGCTAGTGAAAGGGCCGTGGATAGAGAGAAGGAGCCTATTGATAGAAGAGTGCCTTTGCATATCAACCTCAAGCAATGAGGATTCAATCACTTTTAACCTTTGGATCACATCTGACCGAAGAGAATCGTTTCCTTCATTCACAGACTATGTGCAAACATCACTCAAAATAGGCGCAAAATGCGGTGCACAAGTTGTATACTTTCATTTCTAAAGAATGAGTCTATTTGAAAATAGGAGAGAGAAACGAGAGCATATGAAGAAAAATATACATTCCTAGAAACATACATATTGCAATATTATTTATGTAAGCTTGCAGGAGTACCATCAAAATGACAAGCACAACAACAAAAATGGCACATC
>OMNM01043774.1:0-10040 GCA_900302745.1 Parablennius parvicornis
GGGGGTTTAAGTCGGTGTGGAATTTAACACGTATAAAGAATAAAAGAAAAACTGACCGCATCAATCCGTGAGCCCCGGTACAGTCCAAGATGGCCGACATCTCCTCCACAGTCAGCGAGGATGCTGGGACGCCTCTCCGCTCTATTCTATTCTATTCTATTCTATTCTATTCTATTCTATTCTATTCTATTCTATTCTATTATGAGCTATTCTGTTCTATTCTGTTTATTCTGATCAATCAACATATTATGTTCTACTCTAATGTAATCTAATGTAATGTAATGTAATCTATTCTATTTATTCTGTTCTACTTATTCTATTATACTCTGCTTCATTCTACTCTATTCTATCATGTTCTACTCTAACATATTCTATTCAATCAGATCATATTCTATCCATCATATTATGTTCTGTTATGTTTGATTGCATCCCATCATGTTCGATTAATTTCTATTCTATCATGCTCTATTCCATCATGTTCTATTCTGCTCTATTGTAATCCATTTTCCACTTTTTCTATTTATTTTACCATGAGTGCTTTAATTTGATTTTTGACATACATTTTTTTGTGATCTAATCATTTCATAGTACATTAAAATGTCACAATAGAACATCTTTGGCAACATTTGGAATCATATTGATATGTACATAAATTAATACTGAATCTTACATGAATCTTACATGTAAATGCATTCAAAATGAAGTGTTTATTACTACATATCTTCTTATTTTACATTTAGACTTAATATCAATAGTGTGTCAAATAGTGCTCTTCAACAAAGCAGAGATTAAAGAATTTAAAACTCAGCTTCAGTTAAAGGAGCTGATATTAACTGTACAGAAAAAACACATGGGGCTTCTGCATAAGGTGTTGGGGATCCTGGGACCGGTCCAAGAGATCCTGGGACAGGTCCTGGATCTCAGTCACACTGCAGATTAAGTTCATGTTTTAAGTTCATGAGCTGAACATCTCATTCATAAAGGAAATTCTCCTCTTTAATAATTTTACAACCGCTATTGGTTGATGTTCACCCTCAAAAATGTTTCCTCCTTCCTTGAGTTTTACTGGTTATTGCCAGCTTAAAAGCACTGACAGAAAATCAATGTTATTTTATATGGCAAGAAAAACAATTTTATTCTTGTTCAAGGGTGGGGAACTATGCTTCAACCAGGGATCGGCAACCCGCGGCTCAAGAACCACGTGTACCTCTTTAGTCCTTCTGCTGCTACTCTTTGAGCTTCAGTCCCGCTGGCATACAACAGGCATACAATGTTGCAATTATTTACTCAATTCAAATAACCAGGATGTACACAACAACTGAATGACATTGAAGCCACAACGCTCACATGCATGGTCTTAAAACCTCCTGCTTACATACGCTCAGTGTTCAGTGTGAGACGGGTCCAAATGGCAACTTCGAGTGTTGAAGGTTGCCGACCCCTGGCCTAAACAATTGAGGTGGAGCTGTTCCGCTGGTGACCAGCAGGGGGAGCGCAGCACCTCCAAACAGGTTGAACCTGAAAAAAGAAGAAGAAAGAAATATGGCGGATTGCTGCTATATCTTTACTTTTCTCATCTTTCTCACTGTTTTTATGGACAAACTGTAATCAGCGACGTAGCTCTGAAGCACAGCCTCACGAAGTAGGACATGTCCGCTCACGGCTCCCACGGGATTTAACCCGCTGTACGTTGGCTTTTACACAGAAATATCCAGTATTAAACATGATTCACTCCCCACGGTTCTCACGGCAGGAGACGGAAGTCTCGCAGGTACGGGATATCGATCAGAGTCCGAAGGAGCGGTCCCCGACTCTGAACAGTACGAAGAGGGCGTCCTCCGCCTTTGGCCAGGTCCTGGAGGTGATGAGCACGTGAAAGTCGTGACATGAAAGTTCTCACATTTGCTCTAAATCTTGTTACCTATTCACTTCTGAAAGCTCAAGTCAAAAGTCTTGTGGATCTTTTTTGTTTTCATTAATAAATGTAATATTTTTGTAGCATTGTCAGTGATTGTTTTTGTGTAATTTAATTTCAAACATCATAAAAACAGAATAAAAACAGTGAAACTCAAAACCACATGCTCGGAAAGGAGTAGGAGAAAGCATTGCTTATTAAGACCCTGTTTACGCAACATTAAAAGTGGGAATATTGTTTTTGGAGCCCAATTTTTGTTTTTTCAAAACGTTTAGTTTTGAGTTATTCCAAACATCATTGTCGTGTGAATAGACACCTAAAAATGCAACCAAAGTTCCAAATTCAAACACATGCTTTTGGCCTGAGGGAAGAATGATCAGTATCACTTATGAAGTGTGACTAGTATAGGCATGTACTTTGAAAAAATTTTAATCTCCAATACGCTATAATGAAAATCACTCTTTGAGAAGTGAAAAAGATAGATAAATAGACCATTCTTTACAGGAAAAAAAGGTTTACTGTACACTGAAAATGCAGTAGTTTGCATATCAGGCTACTAGTGGGTGCTGTGTTTCATTGATACAGCCACAGAGAACAGAAGGATGTAAACACATCAGCTCCCTTAAATTGTTTGTCTTCATCTGTCTACATGTATGCTGCTCTACAGGAGAAAGATGTTTCCTCAGATGGAGCAGTCAAACTGTCATTTAAAGCCACGGAGAATATCTGTGAATATCAGCAGCACAATAGCAACAACAGAAGAAGAAAGGAGCAACACCTTGTGATCAAAATGAGAATTACTGTACATGATAAAAGCACATTTATTTCCAAAATAAATGTTAAATAAAGAATCACAGATTTTTTGTAGTAGAAATGTTTATAATATCTCCTTAAATTTTAGAGTGATTCACATTCATCCAGACCCTGGGCTCCATGCTCCAGGCCTTAAGCCTCAGGCCTCAGACCCTAGTCTCTAGGCCCTAGGCTTAGACTCCTGGCCTCAGGCCTCAGGGTCCAGGCCTCATGCAGGACTCACGTTCCAGGTTCCAGGTCTCAGCCCCCATCCCCTGGGCTCCATGCTCTTGGTCTTAGGTCCCAGGGCTCAGAGTCTAGGCTCCAGGCTGCATGCTTCTGGCGCCAAGCCTCAGGTTCCTTTTTTTCAGGTCTCAGATTCCAGGCTCCAGGTATCAGGCCCCAGGGTCTGGGCCTCAGGCTCCAGCTGTAGGCTTCAGGCTCCAGGCCCCTCTAGTAGGTGGTCAGTCATCGATTAGCTTCTGGGTACGAGCACTGACGCCTTGAGCAGTGAAAGGTTACAAACATGCTCAGCTTTCTGTAAACAATAAAGTGGCATTTTTTCTTTTTATTGTGCAGCAACATAAACCAACATTTTCACCTTCCTCTGAAACCCTCGAAAGCAGAGTAAATCCAGCTCAGAGGCACAGTTCTGTTCATAACTTCAATTCTTGTGATATGACTTATATGTGGATAGTTTTTTTCCTTTTTTCAATTATGGTATGCCTTCAAATCAGACTCATAATTTTTTGCAGCCTAAATGAGCTGCTAACACTGGCAGAATACATGAATGGAACATTAAATCTCCTTTTTGACAAATGATAAAAAAACTAAAACTAAACTTCTACTGTGAATTTCTCAGAATATCACAAATTCAGTTTTCAATTTTGGTCCGTAGTTCACTGCTTTTGACTGATGCTCAGCAGGTCAGGCTGTGATGAAATGAAAGGCTGCAGCACATCATATTCACTTTCACTTTATTTCATGATTCTTCTGCATATTTTTATCAACAAGTGAACAAAGAGGTTTTTACTTCTGTTCAAAACACAAAGTAACACGAAAGAGGACGGAATCGAACACTGAAACCACTGAGAGGTTACACACAGGTCACACACCCTGAAAGGTCGGCCACTTCTCAGCCGTTTTGGCAGCGATTAGACACACACACTCGCAGTCACGCACGCACGCGCACACACATACACACACACACACAATGCTCTGCAGTGTGGCAAGAGGCTGGTTGGGAGAGAAGGGGAGGGGGGCAGTTTGTGCCTCAGAGTTTATTTTTGATTGCAGGTCTTTAGTTCGATTATCTCCTTATGTTTGATTTCCTCCTTTCAGATGTCAAAACTGCAGCGTCATCCCCGTCTTCGGCCTTCTCCCGTCAGTTTGTAGTATAAAGAAGGATTTGTGATGCACACGAACAGAAAAATGACATCAAATCAGAAAATATCCCCATTTTACACAGCGATCAGCAGATGAGATGACATCACCAACACAAAACCAGATTAAGACATTGGAACCATAGAGGTATATATAAGTAAACATATACACATATATAAGTAAACATATATACATACCTTGAGTCTATTTATATATGTCTATGAGTTATATAAGTCTATGAGTCTACTTATATCTGTCTACAGTTTGAACTGGCCTGTCATGATTCATCATAAGTGCAAGTCACAGAAAATTACAGTTATTCATTAGTTACTTCACTAGTTACTACAGATAAAAAGGTAAGTAATCACTTGTGTCAGTCATTTGATTGCATTTTCTTTTACAAAAAGTAGTGGTGCTACTCTGCAAGTTACTGCAGGATGAAAATAACTAGTTTCCTGTTAAGGTTCCTGTGTATAGTGACGCGTCTGTGTTATGGCAGTGCTGCTGGGTCGAGCCATTAGTTCTGTGCGCTCGGTCTGATTCACTCATTAAATTCACATGGAGTTATAAATTATAATCTGAACGTTAGCTGAAGTGATGTCATTCAGTTGGAGGAAATTGCTCTGTAATCTGGATGTTAGCTCTTCTTGAAAGAAACAGACTTATGAACTAATGACATCGAGAGGAAGCAGCAACAAAACAGCTGAGATAAACTACCAACATGCAGACAGAGCAGACAGCTCTTTGAAAGGGAAGCTAACTGCTATTTAAGCATGCTAATGCCACAGCTACTGTGGATTCAGAATACAGTAGCTAATGCTACTTACAGGATGTGTTTCATGTTGCTATCAGGAGGACCAAGTTAGTTCGGGATTGAAGACTCTGCTCCTCCTGTGAACAGGAGCTTAGTCTATAGTAACTCAGTGTTAAGCTAAAACTAACATTAAGCTCAATGAGCAGGAAGGGAAATGGCAGCTCTGCATTTTTTTTCACCAACAAAACAAAACAAGCTCACTGAGGCCTCATTTACACATTTTCAAGTGAAAATGGAAAACCTTCTTTGCATTTTGGATGTTTGTTTACACGACAACGGTGCTCGGAGCCACAGAAAACGTGACTTTTTGTAAAACCGATTCCAAAGTGAAATTTTTCAAAAACACTCCGTCTGTGTGGAAACGGGGAAATGCAACTTTTCTGAAACTCTGTGGTAAATAGTTCTTCTGCAAATGTGTGAGTAGCAATGCCAACAATGGCGGCCTCCAGAGTGTCATCACTCCCAGTCCATATTTTCCTGGGACTTTGTACTTTATAGTTGAGATTTACATAATAGTAATACAACTTTGTCGCCTGTCCACACGAATGTCGGTGGACTCAACACTGATAATGATTAATACACAAGAGCACCCACTAGGGGCTCTAAATGTTAATTGCCTCATTTTCAGCATTTCTGCCATTTCCATATAAACAGACATAATTTCCAAAATGTTGTTGTGTAAACGTGAAACTTTCCTGAAACTAAAAACACAAAATTAATGTCTTTTCATTTGAAATTTCGCGTAAACAACCCCCGAGACTTCAGTGACCATGAGTCAGCTGTTTTACTAAGGTTATCAATTACTAACTAGCTACTGATACATTGCATGTAATATTTTTCATATTTCAGTTGTTTTCAGATCTGACCCATAACTTTTTTAATTCTGTGGGGAAAAAAAGAATAGTATAAAACCTATTGGAATATTAAAGTACTTAGTTACTTCCTGTGGTCAGTATGTAATAAATGAAGCTTTCACTCTGTGTTCATTCATTCTGAGCTGAGTTTAGAAAAGTTACAGTGACTCAGCACTTTCTTCCAGTATAAATATGCATGCTGATATGTTTCAGAAAGAGGATCGTCGTCATGCTGTAACAGAGTGTCAGTCAGTCCGGGGAAAAAACAAAAACAAAAAAAAAAAAAAAACAGTTTGAGTCCTGCTCAGAGTCCATCATTACAAAAGCGTTCACATACTTTGGTCCATCTCTGTCTGTGCATGAAGTTGCCGCCGCTGATTGGTTGACAGAGGTGAACAGGTTAAAAACCTGCCGAGTCGTGAGAATCCCTGAGAGGCACAAACTGAAGCACACGGAGTCCACGATGGAGAACGTCCACATGGAGGGACGGTCGGTCACTGAGGTATGTGCAGCTAAAAGGAGGGGGGTAAGGCTGGGCCACTCCCATCTACACAGCACACAGTTAGCGGGGTTAGCATGGTTAGCAGCTTCCGGGAAACACGAAACATGAGTGAGCAGAAAAAAAGTGGCAGACGAGGCAGACTGTAAACCATCAAACTACAGCGGGAGGCCAGATGTTTTTAAAACCTCTTCAGCTCATCCTCGTCAACATCTATCAAAGGTTCATGGTGTTTTTGTTTGACAAAACAACAAGTTTGAAAACTGCTTCGAACTCAACTAATTTTCCCGTCTTTTTATTTGAGGGTTTACAGCGTCTCCGTCCCGTCTGTTGGAGCTCAGGTACACGCAGACGTCTTCATGCCACGTCATGTAGGTCCACTGATATGTAGGAAGGAAACAGGCCACACAAGGTCCAGAATTACTAAAAACTAGGACTCCAGTCCCTGAACTTTGATGGAGGAGACCCAGACAGCTGAAACGTCCTGATGCGAACAAAGGGACCCTGAAAGCATCTCGCTGCTGGGAGACTGGTGAATATCTGAGATAGACTATGGCTTCATCATCCCCACAGGAAAACTTTACCAATGGGCCTTGGACGCATCGCCTGGTCTGTCTCACTCCGCTTTACAAAAATAGAAATCAGGAAATTTACAAAAATAAAGCAAAGAGGTCGTCCACATGACAACTTCACACAGATATCCAGAGATATTGCACAGTGAGGAGTTTCCTCTGATAACAAGTAAACCACTGACACCATCCGTAGAAAAAAAACACGTCAAGACGCTAAAACCATGAAAAGTTGCATCGAAAGTTTTTTAATTTATCGAGAGAGACGGCAGCTCCACCGCAGATCCTCCTCCATCAGGCGGAGAACTCCTCCGAGTCCTGCTCTGAAAAGCACGCAGGAGGAGGACGGGAAGAAGGAGGAGGACCAGAAAGAGCAGGAGGAGGAGAAGGAGCAAGAGGTGTAGGACCACAAAGAGCAGGAGGAGGAAGAGGAGGAGAAGGAGCGTGGCTGGCAGGTTTCCAGTTGAAGGCACAGAGTTCACAATAAGGTGGGAGGACGTGATTGTTGAGGCGCAGCAGCAAAGGATTGTGGGAGTTTCCTGATGGTCGGAGGGCCGACGACTCTGCAAACAAACAAAAAAACAAACCATCAGTTTTCCACTGCACAACAAGCGACATAAAACACACAACAGCAGGTGCCAGGAAAACAGGAGTGGGTCCACTACTGATCCCTGTGGCACAACACACAATATTTTGATTGTTAGAACAATGTAAAGGTAAACAGAGAGAGAACTTTGGATGTGAATGAAATCAAGATTAAGGTACACTAAGCTGATTTTCAATTACATTCATTGACAGATTCCAATCGTTTAAGTTCATGTTAATGACTCTCCAGCTCAGACTAAAGTTAAACATGGAGTTCCACAAAGTTTTGTGTTCATTTCTTTGACAGTCTGCATACAATATTATTAGGAAACACTCCATTAACTTCCATTGCTATGCAGATAATACACAAATCTATTCATCCATGAAACCAGATGATACTGATCAACTTGTTAAACTAGGCATTTGTCTTGAAGACATAAAAGTCAGGATGAAACATAATTTTCTTCTGATGAACAACAGAACTTCATAGGTTTGTCCCAGAAAATTCTGAAAGACAAAATATATAAATAAATAACATCACGCAATAGTGCTACTCCTACTCTAACCTCCAGTATCATTACGAAGAACTCCAGAGTTAATCTGGGACTTAGCCTTTGACTCCTGCAGTAAATAAATCTGTAGAACTGCTTACTTTCACCTGTAATGTCTCTAAAATCAGGAACATGTTGGCTCATAGTGACAGAGAAATTAATCCATT
Organism: Parablennius parvicornis; assembly: GCA_900302745.1. Classification (NCBI taxonomy): domain Eukaryota; kingdom Metazoa; phylum Chordata; class Actinopteri; order Blenniiformes; family Blenniidae; genus Parablennius; species Parablennius parvicornis. Next base: position 8,130 of record OMNM01043774.1, read on the forward strand.
CATTTGTCACATTAAGACTAGATCACTATAATTCCTTATTATCAGGGTGTTCACATACAGTAAATGCTTAAGTAGTCTTCAATCAATTCAAATTGCTGACAGGAACTAGCAGGAGAGATCACATCACTCTAATAATAGCTTCGCTTCATTGGCTTCATGCGAACTTCAGACTAGAATTCAAAACCCCTCTTTGAATTTATAAAGCTCTTAACAACCAGGCTCCAGCATATCTCAAAAAGCTGTCAGTCCCATATAACCTCAGAAGAACACTCTGTCCTCAGGCCACCCTGGATCATTTTCTAGTAAAGCTGCTGTAGGTTTAGATGCAGCTGGGAGACAAACACTGAGCATGTCTCACTTGACAGCAGAAAATCTCCACCTCTGGTTCTAAAATAGTTTTATTTCCCTTTCCATTAAGTGGAACAGTTGGTTTTTGCTCTGTAAAAGTGCCTTGAGATGACTGTTGTATTTGGGGCTATATAAATTTGAGTTGAATCTCATATTTAAGTTAAAAATCTAAAAATCTATTTTCATCAATGCAAACACACTAAGAGGTTGGTTGGTGTTATATATTGCCTTCTTCAAAGTAACCCCCCCCCACCCCCCAACTCTCGTCAACATCAGCAGATGGTGGTGTGTGTGTGTGTGTGTGTCTGTATGTCCTCGCTGACATTTACTTCTGAGTTTCAGGTGTCAAATCAACTATTTCACTTGATTCTGCATGTGTGTCTGAGGAGAAGGAGGAGGAAAAGGTGAAGGTAGGTGAGGAATATCATGAGGTAGTGGAGGAGGTGAAGGATGAGGATGTAAAGGAGGAAGATGAGGCGGTTGCTGCATATGCTGGAGGATTACAGTGATCCAACTTAATGCCTCATACCGTGCAATGATTCATAACTACATCTCACGCATGGCTGCACACGCTCGCGCGCACACACACAGAATAAATCTCCTAAAAAGGTGTAAAATGGGACATCATTTCAGTATTTCGTCTGTTTCCAGAGAAACGTGACTGTAAATGTAAAAACTAAGGCAGCACACTGACGGATGTTTCTCTTCCATCCTGAGACAGACTCAGTTTTCTGTCATGGAGAATAAAGTCCACTTTAGAGAACATTAGCAGTAGCAGCTGCTTGTGTCCCGATGGTAAACAGACTCACGGTTTACAGCTTCGGTCACACTCACACAGCATCAGCACACACAATGTGCAAACAAAACACACAAACATGAGTTCATCTTCTCTGGACTGAACCAACAAATCACAATTCTGTCAGAGATTATTTGAATGCCTGTGGTGTGTGTTCAGTTTTAATAACAGTGTGTTAGAATGATTTTACATTTATATATCTTACATGCGTATCGCAGTTATATTTTACAGGTACATTTTATTTGCTGTAATATAATATAATATAATATAATATAATATAATATAATATAATATAATATAATATAATATAATATAATATAATATAATATAATATAATATAATATAATATAATATAATGTAATATTAAAATTAATAAATATAAAAATATAATGGCAAGCTAAAAATGAAAATATGTTTCAGCTGCATTATGTCTCATGTTGTACAACTATATATATTTAATATATCTAGAATGTGAATATAATATAATATAATGTAATATAGTATAATAGATCAATATAAATCGTAATGGGATGCTTTTTAAGAAAATATTAAAAAATAAAACGCTGCAGGTGCAGTGATTAAACTGCTCACCTGTTTTCTGTAATTAAGTCTCATGTTAGACAACTGGAGTCAACCCCTCATCAATTAAAGGTGTGAACGTGCTGTTTGGCTGATGCCAGGCCCCGAGGACCACACACACACACACACACACACACACACACACACACACACACACACACACACATGCTCTCAGAGAACAATACACT
>OMNM01043821.1:8120-19259 GCA_900302745.1 Parablennius parvicornis
TGGCTACGAACAGTTAATAAATCGCACCACTTATTTTGGGTCCTCCCTCCTTATTTGTGGCCAATCTTTCAGGATGAGTTGTGTGATACTGGTCCAGGTACAAACGACTGGCATAAATTGCAGACCTGGTAAAAAAAAAAAAACAAACAAACAATCAAATTAAATAAATAAAATTGTTTCCTCCTGAGTACTGTTAATTGTAAACACACTTAGGCATGCTCAACACCAAAATCTTTCCCTTCCTGGTTCAAAACCATTACAGACCTGGTCTTCAGTCTCTCCCTCACACAGATCTCTTGGCTGGCTGACTTCACCTGCTCCTACCAAACAGCAGCATCCTCGCTGCCATCCAAAGTATTACAAATGCAGTATTTTATATACTTTAACAAAACAATTCACAATGTTCCTCATGTTTTCCGTGATGCATAATAATAAATCTCTACTTTCTGGATTTAAAAAGTTTTATGTTCTGACCAACAGAGTATTTGTATAAATATGGGCTTAACACTGCTTGCATGTCCCTGTCAATACACATGAAACTACAAATGGTATTCAAGTGTCGTGCATGAATTATTTTATTTTTTTGTGCTCTGAAGACTATATTTAATCCAATCCTGTGCCTCTTTTACTCTCTTTTGAATCAATCAATACTTTCATAAAAACAGATGTATGTTTTAGCATCCATTCTCATGTGCAAACATGGACTCGTATCCACACACTTGATATACATTCAATACACTATTATTTCTAAGTTGTTTATTAGCACAGTCCGTGCCCCAGCATCAATTTGTAAATCTGTTTTGAAAAAAGCGTTTTTTTCTAGGTTCCGCTTCTGAATGCTTTTGAAGGAAGTATTGGAATTGTATTGATGGCCAAAATGAAAATCAGTGCGGTCGTAAATGATTTTCTGATCATTGCAAAACTACATGATGTCTCATGTTCCAGCAGCAAATTGAAAATCCGGCTCAGTGTGACAGCCTTTCCTCGCTCACCCAGCAGATTTAATCTGGCTCCAGAAGCGCAGGGTTTTATAAACGTAGAGTTTGCTCTGCCCTGCCAGAGAAGTGAAAATATCCTGCTCCAGCCTGATGGCCGCCGCTCGGTGCCAGCCGTTAGTTGGCTCCTCTCTGCAAGAAACAGATCATTAGTGTGTGGGCTCAGCCTTACAAACCTCATTTAATACATTAGAAACTTGAGCACAGTGATGACAAATTAACAGGAGAAATCAAATCCTAAATCTCATTCCGTCCTTTGAAATATGAGATGAAAGCTCCAATTATTTATTGACTGTACCTTGAAACGGCTTTATTGTATTATTTAAAGAAGACACCTGGTTTATCTAAATGTCATCAACTAAAAACTCTTTTTCCCAGTTTGGCCCACGTGGAGTCACAGCGGCATGCAAGAAGAAGGAAGAAGTCCAGACATCCCGAGCACAACCACGAGCCTCTACTGGACCAAAAGATATAATCTCTCCAGCAGATTCTGGGCATCCTCCCAGTCAGACCTCTAAAGGGAGGCAACCCAGCTGCATCCTGATCAGATACTGCAATACCTCAATGTCGAGGAGTAGCAGCTCCACTTTGACTTTCTCCGGAATGGCTAAGATCCTCAGTGTATCACGGAGAGCAAGGCCTGCCATCTCGCATAGAAAACTCTTTTCAGCTGTTTCTATCTGTGATCTCATTCTAGCTGTTGTGCATAATTAAGGACTAATAATTAAAATGGTTCGAATCCACAACAACACACACTGAGTACATGTTTATCTTGCAGCCTACACAAGACATAACCACTTACTCCTTTATTACAAAGTTTATCCTTAACTTGTATTGTACAATCTCTTATTTGTGTAACTATGTATGTTTTTCTTGCTTCTATATTTTTATTGATCTTATCTTTATTGTACTCTTTTTCTAGTGCGGTAAAGCACCTTGTGACTCACCTCTGTGAAATGTGCTATACAAATAAAATTCTATTCTTTTCAATCAACTAAATGTGGATAAATATAAGTTCCCAGTCTTAAAAGTGAAAAGCTCCCCGTGATTTAATTTCAACCCTCTAATTCTTTTTGTAGCTTTGTGAAATCCCTCAAATATTTAATTGTGTGCAAGAAAAACAACAATCCAGCAGCTCCGTTACATCCAAACCTCTGAAGAGAAACATGAATTTACTGCCCCACTAATCATCCCCCCACAATGAAAGGGAGTTCAAATGCATCACCGATACTAACTTTGATGGTGTCAGTGCTGGGCTGAAACCCAAGCTGATTACCTAGTAGTGATCCAAACTTAATCTTAAGTAGAAGAGTCAACGCGTTCCATATTAATCAGGGTTTCTGGCACAGTGTATTGTAAGAGCCCCAAGATGAAACAGGGTGTTAAATATTGATGAAAAGAATATTTTAGAAGGATTGCGCCCATAATCGAAATTTTACCAAAAAGGAGGGGATGTGGTTAGAGGCAAAGTAGTCCCTGAGAGACTCTGCAGTAAAAGCCTTCTATCAAGTATCTCTGATGTGTTCAACAATTTTGCTGATTCAGTACCCAGCTTGATTTAAGTGCTATTGATGTTAGCAGGTAAATTATGCACAGTGTGCTTTGACCTTTTTTTTTGTGTGTGTGTGTGTCCTTGGTGTGCTGGTTGTGAGGTCAGTGATTCCACATTAAGCCAAAGAACACAAAGCAAAAAAACTGAACAAGTTTCAAAAATAAGAAAATAAATAATCCAGGGATGGATCGTGTGTGTGTGTGTTGCTGTGAGAGACTCGTGCTAAAATGCACAGTGTTTTAGACTATGCAAAAGCACATCTCCTGGTACGGTGACCAAACGTGGCATGTAAGACGATACAAGTTCCACTGATGACAATAAAATAGAAAACTTGTCAATAATTGTCTCGTAATCGTCGTTTAACAACTTTTCAGGTGGAACAGACAAACATTAAATCATCAGTATTCAATCTTCTGGTGTTACTCACACTGAACAAAGCACTGCAAATGTAGCTTGCAGGTATTTTACCCTCGGGGGTGCAGAACGGATGTCTGGGCAAAGATGACAGCTAATACCAGTTCAGCATTTTATTACACTGCAGATAATAATAGTAATTAATCTTTCTTCTTAATCTGGGAGATTTATGTCAGGATTTTGACATTGTGGGAGATTGTTTCTTTCTGTTCATGAGTTGACCACCAATCTCATTAAATATGGATCTCCAATAAAGCACCTACAAGAGAAAAACAACAGCCTGTGTGTGTATATAAACATCAACAAACTCTTAACTGGTAGCACCTTTAAAATCTCTCTTGTTTTATCTCCCATCTATGCGTTTAAACTATACTAAAAAAGGACTATAACGTAGGAACATCTATCGAAAAGTGTATTTTAGAAGTGATTTGACTCATCACACATAAACTGAAGTATAGTTTTTATTCATCATGATTTTAAATTAGACGCAGCTTTCAGATTAGAATATTTAATAAAATCTGATTTGTTCCTACTTTGTAACCACAGGCTGAAATTATCCCAATTCAAGTGACAAGAAAAAAAAAGGCTTGAATCTTTTGAGTTAATAGGCCACTAAAAAATGTCAAAACAATTATTAGTATTCTTACAAATGACAGTCAAAATTTTTGAGACACATTTGAAATTGTTTGACGACTTTTTTCACGTTTCCAGTCTTTCTATAAAGAGTTAACGTCTGTGGAAAATCTTTTAACGTATGACGACGTTGTTGGAAACTATGATAACAATGCATTAACACTGGGACTGAAAGTCCATATGGAATATAACCATTACAAATTTAAAGTCTTCATTAAACCCTGTTTCCTCAATTGTGTGTCATTCTAGCAAACCTCCGAATATCCACAACACAATGAATGTGTAGCAGACTGCAAGATGATGTTTCTTCTGGAATACATGTGAATCTGTGACTCCAAACAAATACATCTATTGCTTATATCCTCGGAAGGTAAATTAAGTTTTTATTTTTTTAACAAATTGGGGTTCAAGCAGTCTGTTCCAGCTGTTATATTTATGTATACAAATTTTTGGGACGGCAATGAACACAGAAGTCAGCACTTCTCATTTTGCCCACAATGAAAATGCATAAAACTCTATTAAAAAACCTGCAAAACGAGGAAGGGATTGTGGAGCAAAAACGTACACACAGGAGTGGTGAAGGAGAACAGCGCAACATATCACACCACACACTAAGTGCTCTATGACCACACCATGCAGCCTCAATGTACCAACTTACCCATCGTACGGGTATCTGATGGATGTATGATGCAACAGAAAACATGTCATGGAGGAGAAGGGAAGGAGAAAAAGACAATGAAGAGAACCAAAAGAGATGAAGTACGCAGTATTCACATGCATACAAACACGCAGGACGATGAGGAGGGCGCCAACTCACAGCAACATGTCCTGCTGATTCTTCTGAAAGACGGCGCCGATATGCTGGAAGATCTCAGGGCTAAAGAGGTAAATACCACAGTTGATGATGTCACTCACGAAGGTGCTTGGCTTTTCCACGTAATGCAAGACCTGCATGACAAACGGGACGGGCAATGAGTTCACATATCCACAGAGCTTCCCCACTGTCTGAGAAAACCAGAAGAAAGTTTGCAAGTACCTCATTTGTTTCCTCGTTTTCCACAATACAGCCATAATTCAGTGACTGCTTTCTGTTTGCCTAAAAACACATCAAAGCTTTAGTATTCGATCACATTTTTTAGTGTTGTAAGAAGTTTGACTTGAACCATATTCATTTCTTCCCGACTGTCCCAGCCGTAACATTGAAACCTCACCGTCGTCCCAAGAAGAACAAAGCTGTTTGGTTCTCCGTGTTCCTTCTGAAAGCTGAGCATCTCCACGAGAGGAAACGCTGAACAGACATCAGCATTCAGTACAAAGAAAGCCTCCGGACTGCCCGAGACAATCTGATCTCTGAAGTGATAGATGCCCCCTCCAGTGCCCAGGGCGGCGTATTCCTGCAAATACCTGCAGTGCAGGAGTCAAGAAGAACGGTAGCCCTGCGGTCAATCAGTCAGAAAACCACTTCTGCTGCCACTGAAAAAGAAACTGAACTTAACATGGTGGAAGCGATCAATACATTAAGTTTTTTGCAGAGTGGTATACCCAACCTGCAGAGTACATCTTCCCGCATGCTACTACACAAGTCACAGTAACGAAAATTGGAACAATCAGAAGTGTAGCTGTTTTTGTTGAGTGAGGTTGACATTATCGCTGTGGTTTACCTGATGGAAATTTTGAACTCCTGCTGAGCGTTTAACAGAAATCTGGTGAGTTCTTCATTTGGCTGATAGAAGCCGATGAGCAGAATTTCTTTCATGTTCGGTACCTTTAAAAAGAAAGTTATAAAATCAATAACTGCAACATAAACTCTTACAGGACATCTACTGAGAGTTGCTGTAGCAGCATCCAGTTATTAAAATGAATGAAAAGAAATTTAATTTGAATATGATTTACACAACAAAGCCCTGAGATGATGCAATATTAGTGTTCCACTATCACTGCAACACTAAAAGCTACTGTTCTTCAAGTCTGAGCTGAACAAAAATGAGATGCGAGGGGTTCCCCCAGGCTCCATCCTCGGTCCACTTCTGTTTCACATCCACACCATTCTTTTGCCTCAGACTAACAGGCGTTATCTGCTTCATTTTCATGTGGTGCCACTATGAAAAGACTGACGTGACGTGGACAATGATCACAGATTCTGTGGTATTCTATGTCTCCAAGGACACGGTCCCTTTACACACTGTTGGAAAAAATGGGCTTGAAACACAAGCAAACTTGTGTTTCTTGCAAAAAACTTGTTAGCGCAAATTTACAAATGCAATGAGTGACTGAAACAAACTCAAACAGAACTTGTTTTGCCTAAAGTATAATTTTTTTCAGGCTTTATCTAACAAAACATTAATGTTTTGCACTTGAATTTTGTACTTTATATGAAGATGTGAAAGCTAAATCAAAAGACCAATGTCTCTGTAGGACAAAGAGAAACTCCTCTGTAGAACTCCGTTATGCTATCTTCACTAGTTAAGTCATCTTTTACTGGTAAAAAGAACATCAGTGCAGCTGTCAGGTCTTTGCAGCGCTTCACTGTCACTTTAAGGATCAATCTCAAAATATTACGACTGTCCTATAAGGTTCTGAATCATTTCAGAACATCATATCATTTCTTGTACTCAGATGACAGCGTAGACAATGACTGAGCACACAGACGCTCACCTTGGCACATGCTTCAATGTGGTGCTGGAGCATGGGAACCCCAGCGACTGGAAACAGAGGTTTTGGTACTTCAAAAGACAGCGGCCTGAATCTGGTGCCTGAAAAGCAATGCAGGTGATTAGTTGGGAAGAGAACCGGTCGAACCAATGGTGTCATCCATTGCTCAACCTGGTTACTTTGGGCTTCTGATCAGAGGAACAAAGACCCTTGTGTTTGGCGTGTAGATACAACTGGTCCTGATTCACTCTGGATCAACTGGATCAACACGGTTTAAACTCATCTGTTAAACTACAATGATGGACCCAGTGTGAAGGAGCAAAAGCATGATAAGAAGTGTTCCTACATCTAATCCGATTCACCAGACAATACTTTTCTTTCGTTACTTTTTGACAAGAATTAACAAAAATGTGTTTTTTTTCCCATTCCACTTATCATATTGTTGCATTTTACTATAAACAATTACGTGACAACAATTAGGAAATGTAATAAAGTGAACACACTGTCCATCCAAACTTTTTGGAACTTTCCTGTGCCATTAATCATGTGAGGACCTTTGAGATCTTTCTGCTGTCTTTTGCTACGAAACAGCTCCAACAGTGACGGGCTGCTGGTATCACACTGATGCTTCACTATTAATAATGATGAGATGACATTTACAGTTACAAGACACATACTCTCTGGAAATAGTTGGCTTTCACTCACAGATTTTTTGAAGCAGATATCTAATTTGTTTTGGAAGACTATGTATTGAGGCAGTCCCGATACATAAAAATAAACAGATGTGGAAAGGCACAGACTCTCTCATGCTTAAAGCAAGAATTGCTTTAAAAAAGATAATTATTTGTTGTGGATACATGTTCAGTCTCTACTATCAACCGAATGGCATAAAGGTTTTTTAATTAAAAATGTCATTCACTGTAATAAGTTTGACGGTTTTTCTAAGCATATATTGCCCATTTTAAAAGCCCTTGCCCACATATTTTTGAGATTTAAAAACAAGACGTGTTTTTGCATTATAGGCCTTTTCATAAGCCTCAATTTCTGCCTTCTTAGTCAGGCATTAATGAATTTTTCAATGCTGTTAGCATGAAGGAGCCTTAAAAACATTCAATTCAGAGTTAATCTCAAACCTTTGGACAGATACCCTCGCATTATCTTTAAGGTTTTCTTTGATGTGCAAGCAGCACAGTAGGTTGAAGTTCCTTGTGGTGAGTGCTCTTCAGTTTATAACAAACATTTCTCCTGTTACCTTTGCTGAAGAACTCTTTCCTTGAATATGTCTGTCAAGAAGGCTGACTATTTACTTGTTTGTACTGTGGAAACCTGTAGCTTGCCTAAAGTCTTTTTGGGACACCAAAGCTGCTTCCTCTTAGGAATACGCTTTGCTTCTAAAGAACTTTGAGAACTCTTTTGATGTCTCTGCAATCTGTTTGCTGAGATTTTCAAACACAATATTATTAACTGGTCACTTCAACAGAGAAAGCTGCGCTACGTCAGAAAGCTCAAAATCCAAACAAAATGCCAAATTCTATAAAACTTTCAGCTTTGGAACAATCAAAAACATCCTGAAGATGTTAACATTTTTGTATTAGGTCAACATTCTCACACTATTTGACAAGGCTAGGTGTTTGCATACTTTAAATATAAATAAAAATGTAAAAAAAAAAACAATTCTAAAAGGAAACAGGCAGCCGGTGGAGGGCAACCAGGGCTTGAGTGATAGGATGTCTGTTAAAATCAGGGAGATGCTGAGAGGCTGCAATTTGAACCAGTGGGAGGCAGAAGGTGTTATTTATGGATGAAACTAGAAAGCCACACTATATAAGTCTGAATATATAGAATACCTGAGGGATTATTTTCCAGATTTGTATATAAAACAACCGATTCGACTTAATTTTATTTGAAGGAAAAAGGCGAAGATCGGATGTCTTATGGGAAACACTGCAGAAGTGTTTTTGGAAGAATTTAGTGTGGTCAGATGAACCAAAAACAAAACAAAAAAAACTGCAAATATACTGTATTTTGGTTTCAGGTGGGAAAATGAACAGACAGTTACATGTGGAATTAAACTAATGTTTCTCTTAACAAATCTGTTTTTAAAATTAGTTAAAATGAACATCTTAAAATCCATTAATTAATATATTTACAAGAAGTATTGTGCCATTTCTGCATGAAAATGTTCAAAGTTCATATTTACTCTGGTGTTGGGGCACAGCTGCCTCCACTACCACTGCACTACTTTTTTTTTATCACTTTTAACTATGTGCTACTCCTGACAGTTTACTTTGATATTGCTGTTGGAATTTTTAGTTTTCTTGTCGGTTTCCTTCTTAAAGAGATCAATAAAGTTCTCTCTAGTCTAATCTGAAGATATCACTCATGAGACAGGTCTGGATCAATGGCACCTAATCTGAAACTCACTATACCATCAAGTATATAGTTTTTATAAGACATTAAAATCATATGGGTCCCTCACTGTTTTTATATATATATATCACTGGGTTGAACTTATTTTAATCACAACTGAATATATCTCAACGCTATATGTGTCTAAATGTTTTGAATATCAAATGATATTACTAGGCAGTGGCTTTCCTAATGCTTTACCGGTTGATGTGTTAGTTTAAGCAATATTAATGCAGCATGTTCTACATTGCTGTTGTTTGTGTTGCTTTATGCCACGTCAGTGATAAACTTCCTCTTAGCATTAGCCGGCTAATTCTGCACTAACTACACGCAACGGACCAGGAAAACGTCACAGAGACGACATTTATCCTCACCTTTCTGCGGACCTCCGATTAAGATAACCGCCTTCAACATTTTGACAGAGGCGCTGCTCTCTGACAGAGGACTCGTGCCTAGAAACTGCACAAAACAGCTGACCGGAACACTTCCGCTCTGCTAACTGCGCGAGACGGCACGAGAGCCGCATCACAGGGGTCACGAGGGGCGGGGCCACTCATAGGACGAAGCAGAAACCCCTCGTTTCTTGCTGGAGAGTGATGCAGCGTCGCCGCCATATTGGATGGGGCATCTCGCTCTCCGGTAGCACCAGAGTCAAGGGGAGTTAACGCAGAGCGAGCAACTTTGTCCGTGTTTTGTTTCCAAAAACTTGAAAGAAGCTGGAGAGAGCTGTGAGTGAGGGCATCAGCCTCTCCCTGAAAGTGAGCCTCAGTCTGATGATGTGATAGATAGATAGATAGATAGATAGATAGATAGATAGATAGATAGATAGATAGATAGATAGATAGATAGATAGATAGATAGATAGATAGATAGATAGATAGATAGATAGATAGATAGATTGCTTGATTAAATATACTCAACCCACAAAATAAAAATATGAAATCATGTGTTATTGGTATTTACATATGTATGAGAAAGCATGAGAGAAACAACTCCAAATGATCAATCAATCTGTTTCTTGATTTATACATTTATTAATATGCCATATCATATGTCAATCGTTGTTAAAAAAAAAAAATTAAAAAGCATAGTACAAAGTATCTTAGCATTAACAATCATATTCTGTACTTGTGTGAAAATTCGGGGAGTGGCGATTATTACAGGCAGGCTAAGCCTTCCTCAATAGAAATAAATGCACTGGTGGTACAGGGTGCTTCGCGATGTGACGTTGGCTCCAGTTAGCAGCAGGTGGCCTTTTATTGTGGCCACCCTAAGGCACACATGTGCAATATTCATGCTGTCTAATCAGCGTTTTGAAATGCCACACCAGTGAGGTGGGATGGATTACCTAGCCAAAGGAGAAGTGCTCACTAACACAGATTTAAACAGATTTGTGAACAATTTTTGAGAGAAATAGGTCTTTTGTGTATATAGAAAATGTTTTACAGTTGAGTTCAGCTCATGAAAAATGGGAGCAAAAACAAAAGTGTTGCATTTTTATTTTTGTTCAGTGTACATACATACATACATACATACAAAAAAAAACAGATACACAGAGACGAAATCATAACCTTCTCTGCCAACTTCGTCGGTCACACAACTTTATGGGTCACCCAACTTTTATTGTCGATGGTAATAAATATATGCAGATGAACATATGACCTATAAAATCCGAATCAGAAATCCGAATCAGAACTTTATTGTCATTGCTATAAAACAACAAAACTTTGCCAGTAGCAATCAGACTTCTTCAAGCAGCAGATAAATAGGAAGAAGATAAAATTTTGTATAAAAATAGTACAAGAACAAATCTCAGATAAATAAATAAAAACAGGTACATACAGGGACAGGCAGTGATGTTAATTTCAATCAAATGCTTTTACTCTTTCAGGGTCAGATATACACAGAGAATCTTAAACTTGCCATTCATCTGCAAGCTTGCAAAAAACTCTTTAATTTGTTTTTCATATCTCATTTCAGAATTTTCTTCTAGACCTGATAACTATTTGGCCAAAGAAGAAAGTTTTGTACGAGCTAATACAAACATCGACATGCACTTGCAATCTTGCTATGACAATTCTACTATATTTAAAAGCTGTAAATATAGTGCAATTATCTGTTGCTCTGTGTGGAGGTTTAGGGTGGATTGCATGGCAATGGATTAATGTTTCTTCTATGAAAATAATCTTTTGCTCACCACGTAGGATTCTGGACTGCTGCTGAACTGTGGCATGTGAGTTAAGCTATTATTGCAGCAGAGAGAAGTTAAAGCAGTGTGAAAAAGAACTCAGCTGTCAGTTTGGAACTCTTAAAAAAACAACTAATGGTGCGCGCATGCACACACACACACACACACACACACACACACACACACACACACACACACACACACACCGTCTCATACAGTGGCGTGCACAAACACATACACACATGTATGAACCCCACCACACGTCACATGAATACTTAATGCATACAGGAGCCCTC
>OMNM01043821.1:19279-32147 GCA_900302745.1 Parablennius parvicornis
CACTTTCACATTCCCTCATTAAAATGTAACCTGAAGTAAAACAGTCTCCCATGTGGTGGTATTCATAACTCAAACATATGCAAATGTAGCTGCGTATCAGCATCAAACAAACAGAGAAACATTTCAGTCAACAATCAGCAGGGGATAAGGTGCTGTGGTACCAGATCCTCCGTACATGTAAAATAGGAATGTGAAGTACACTCATAGCGCTGAAAACACTGAGGATTTCTTTTTCATCGTATCTGCTTGTTACCCGCCAAAACAGGCGTTGCATTACCCTTCATTTATGTTTTCAAATGAGAGACACAAAAATACTTAAAGGCACATGAATGAGGACAGGCTCACATTTTACTTTTCAATCGTGTCGGGGTTAGGGTTGGCGCTCAGTAACATTTCAGGGGAAGTAAAATCAAAAACTTCACCAACACTTTATCAGAACGCTTAACTTCTATCGCAGTCTGCTGGAGTAGATTTTAAGGAACTGTAGCGGCAGTCAAAGATTAAGATGAGCTCTCTAAGAGGACTTTCATTGCAAGCTTGCATTATAAAACATACCTGAACTGATTTTTATGGTGGTCTGGATGTGCAAAACACCACAACCTTCAAAAAACACTTCCAAATCCCAAAAATAATTCCAAATCAAGAAAACACTTCCCAATAGAGAAAACACTTCGCAATTCAAAAAAACAATTCCCAATCTAAAAAAACAATTCCAAATCTAGAAAATATTTACAAATTCACAACAACACAACGGAAACGTATGGTACCTGCTGACAGCAGGGTCAGGTGGTCACTGATTGAATGACATGCTCACTGCTGATTGGACAGAAGCTTAGTCTGTCTCTTTAACAGAAAGTCATTCCTCCCCACTGAAGCACGGTTGGTGGACAAGAGACTGTCTTCCATATATAAGAAACAACATGTTTTGTCCTCATTGTGTCCTACAGGTAGTGATGCTTTAATGGTTCATTTTAAACATGGTTCACAGTTCGAGGCTTCAATGACACACAGTGCCCGAGGAGGACATCTAGTGGTCAATAAAATTAAGTGCAACGGTTCAGTTGAATTGTTCATTTGGATTTAATTTACTATGCCTTTCCTGTTCAACTACACTAAATGATTGCAGTTTCTGGTGGATACAGTAATAACGAGTCATTGGCAGCAATCCAATGAGTGACGACCATGGCGTCAGCAGGCACCTGATGTTTCCGTTGTGTGGACAATTTGGAAGTGTTTTTTTTGGATTTGGAAAAGTTTTTTAAAATTGGGAAGTGTTTTTTGAGGGGGATTTGAAAGTTTTTACTTCCACAGTACACACAGTTCTCTGTCCCTTTGTTTGGACTGTCCAAGGTAGATCCTTCACTGTCAACGGGGATCACCAACAAGCATATCATGACCCCGAACTGGCTTAGTTAGTTAACCCCATCGCTGAGGAGCATAGGACATCCTGTCCCGAAGGGATCACCACGGTTAAACAACTTCCCTGACATATGAGCAAATCTGTTTGACCTACTTCAATTTACTTTGTAACAAGCTCATGGAAATTTCACTGATTTAAAATGTGTCATTACTTTTATAATTCTAATCAAACACCACCACATTGCTGTCAGAAGCACAGACAACCCCAAATTAAATATCTTTACAATGTTACAGTCTCACAATTCAGGTGTTTTACTTTTTATATGTACACAAAAATGAAAAACAATTTTTTGTTTCTAACATTTTTTTATTGCTCATGAAAACATTCCTTCCTGTAAATGCATTTCAGTCAAAGCCATATTGTGTGCTCTTTAAACTGATACAGAAAATTATGATCTGCCACCTGCAGAACATACAAAGTTTAATCCATCCTCACTGCAGAAGCTAATGATCTTCACTTGAAATGCAGAGTTCAAAAGGCGCACAAAGAAAAACCCTTCAAGAGCCCTTCAGTCATCTTTTCCATGTTTCAAGTCAAATCCTTCACATCTGTTGTCTGACTTATTCATGTAGTACAACAGTACTAAACAATACAGATTTGAAGTTGGAAAGTTAATTGGTGTCCCCCAAAAATTCTTTGGCCCTTTCTTTGATTTTCTTGCTGTGTAAAATATTAGAAAAACCAACAAGAAAAATAATAACAGTGGCTTCATGACTTCCCTTCGTAGAACTATTCTGGGTCAGCATGTAAGTCTTTTGCCGTTGCAGCATTATGAAAGACTTCCCAAAGGAACAAAAACAAATGCACACTGTATGTTTTTTGTCCACTCAACCTCAAAGTACCAGTCACAAATCATGTGGTATATTCTTAAATTAATGACAATGAAAACAATACCATGATATCAACCATGCACATATGAACATCTTTTTTTTTTTAATGATCCAATCTGTTAACATGTTAAATCATTCAACGTGGTATATCTACTTTTTAACTGAGTTTCAAGTGTCAGAAATGAAAATCTGGTCGTACCTATTTATAAAATAACCGCACCCTATTCATCTAGAAAATAAAAAAGCAATAAAGGAGCACTGATCAGTTCTTAACTAAAAGATGACCTTAATATAACACAGTGGTTCCCAACAGTTCCCCTGAAAAGACCCTCAAGTCTACCTCTGATAAAAACTGCAGATCCCACAAAAGAAAAAAAGACAGGTTGTCTTGTGGTTTTCTTCACCGTGTGCACATATATAACCTGACATCCTCAGAGGAGACAGGCCTTGCTCACCTTCTGCAATCTGTTTAGGAACCACTTATCTACAGCATGTGGAGATTCTTATTTGTACAGTTCTTATGTGATGAAAAAGCTATGAACCTTCCTCGTAGCGGTGAAATTAGTAAAGGTCAAAAATGACCTAATGCCCCTTCAACTTTTCAGAACAGATCAGTTTTTAACATATGGTACCGCAGAGGTGAGCTCATCTGTAATACTTCACTGCCAATGGCAGCGTTGGTATCATCGTCCAGGACAAATGAGCTCAGCCGTCCTCGTCCCTGCCGTTTGACTCCCCCAGCTATCTTCGGTTGTAGAGGTCTTTTCGTTTCCGTAGCTCCTCCAGCACCCGCGCCCTGAACTGCGTCCAGTCTTCATCCTGGAACTGCTGGATACCCAGAGCCAGATGGAGCTCTGTGTGGTGGCTCCGCAGGAAAGGATTGTACTGCTTCTCTTCTCCGATTGTAGACGGACTCTGCAAATGTGGTGCACGTCAAATAAATAAATAAATAAGGATAAAGCAGGACGTCCACAAAATTGATGTGCCCAGACTCTCTGCAGCAATCGCAATGATTCACATACATTCACTATGCATTACGGGAAATAAGCAATTCCTGCCAACTTAATCAGCATAGCGTTGGACCTCAGCATCTTTGATCCAATTCATCGGGGCAAGACATCTTATCAAAAACAAGCCGCTCTATAGAGTTCAATTTGTATGCGTTTAGTTGAGCATAATCTACAATGATTGTCAAACCCAGGTGATAAAACCCGGGATCAGAAAGGCTAAAACAAGCAGTAATGGAGATTTCTGTGACTCCCCAATACAAAGAAGAGTCAAATACATAGGACACGCATACAAAATAGAAAACTTTTTTATGAAAAGTTAACAGAAATTGAGTTCAAATACAACTTATTTTGTCATCCAGATTTCTGATCTTCTCACAGAAACCACATGTTCCAAGAAAAAACAACATTTGTCTAAATTGTATTTCACTCTTAACTTTCAAGAAGCTTTTACTGTCGCTGCTGGCTCACTGACGCACTGTCATGAGTCAATAGGACAATCAAACAGGAAGGACTCAGTGTTACTCTCATGAGTAACCCACAACTTTGTTTTCCTTTGTTTAGACGCATTTGTATGAAGGCCAACATCTGGGAAGCATGAATTTAAAAAGTGTCTCTGATACCAAGTTCACAGGAGAAAACATGTTTGTGTTTTGATGTGAGGTTGAGATAAATAGAAACACCATCATTGAGGGATTTGAGATGTGAAGTTGAACCTCTCACAATCCAGGTTTCCAGGTGCCAAACTACAGTAATCACAGGTATATTCACAAATCCTAAGAACCCTCCCAACTAACATGGAGATGGATTTTAAGGAAAACATAAAATATCTGGCTCAAGGTTTGTGGAACATTAGCGAACAGTAGTTTTGACTTTTTTTTTCTGGAACAACTTTCATTGCTCTGTTGTCTTTGTTACTGCACAGTTCATCTGCAACCGCCCATTAAAATACTATCTGTCAGAATCTGTCTGAGAGATGATGTGCGATGCAATTCATATACTGAAAATGCACGCTGCGCAGAGAAACCTGTACAGTATCAGTCAAGTTTTGGGAACATATATTGTCAAAATTCTAGTAGGTGGGGAAGGTATGAGACAGTTTATTGTGCCATGTTGTGTTGATAAGCGATTGGGCTCTTGAATGAAGCACGGCTCCTCTGCAGACTGCATCATAGATGAGATTTAACTGCGAGCTGGCGAGAGGAAGAAGTGAGAAGGGGAGTGTGCACTCCGGGCTTTGACAGGACGTACATTGCTCGCAGGTGATAAGCCCTTCTTCTCAGGTGCTGGCCAACATGAATCCTTCCCGAGATGACACGCTTGAGAGGCATAACAATGGCGATATATCATTCTCACCGTGCACAGCTTCTTGTTCCGCTGCTTGAGGACCCACTTATATTTGTTTTCCCTGGCGACATTGTGTGGCTCGACCACGGCGGCAAACAGCAGGTTTTCCATTGCATACTCATGACCTGCGGGGAGGAAGGTGGACATCAAAACAAGAAACATCGACACCACCCCCTCCACCACCAACAATCCATACACAGCACTGTGTGACTATTGAACGTATCTACTTACTTTACTACTAGTTGCCAACAGAACATTTACGATGAAGCTGCTTTAAAAACTTTAAACTTTAAAAACAGCGCATTAGATCAAACCTCTCGCAAGGAAAATATTTCTCACCGGGCCATAATAGGGTGTCATCGCTTAAAGATCCAACAGTATCCAGGGAGAGCAGCATCGTGGTGGGGCTGCCTTCAAACATCCTTCCTGCAAAGAGCAAATGATTCAAAAGTCACCTACAAGATTTTGATTGATTTGAATCTACAAGATAATCTTCTCATCATGTCCATGCATTCTCAGCTTTATTCAGTGACAACTAAATTCTATATACATTTGTAAAATCATACAAGTAGAAGTTTTAGCCGTTAAATAATAAAGACATATGCACAATTGTTGAAAGAGGGGAAAAAACCGAGTTATTTTTAGACTACATTTGGATATAATTTTTTTTTAAAAGGCAAAGGATAAACCAAACCTTTTCAATCACACTTTATATTTATGTTATGCCTTTTTATTTCATGCACATCCTCAAATGTTGTAGACCTTGTTTGTTTTTGTGGTCCTTGTTCCTCATAAGTACTACTAAATCAATCTTTTGCTCGTTGGTGGAGTATATACGTTTTTTTTCCCTCTGTTCAAATAATTTTGAAGGTTTCTTCTCAACTCTTGTAACAGGAAATATTGATAGTTCTTGTTATGCAGACTACCTGCAAAAGGAACTGAAAAGGAAAGAGTCCGCAAAGAATCCACAGACAGAATATTTTTAATAAATAAGAGACAAGACCGGTCAGAAGTTCTCGGCCTTTGTGTTCTCCAGAGTACCCTTCACCCGTGAGCGTACCATTAGCTAAGAGCCATTTAATTATCTCAACACAATGTGTACTCAAAAGGAGGCTCACACGTAATACAGACCCAGTTGGCCTGAAATTTCTGCAGTTGCGCCGACTCTTCAAAAACAAGAATTATTCATTATGAATTCAGTTTATTGGATTACTCACCACATCCTGAGAGGAACACCAGGTCACCAGAGAAAAGGCTCGAAGGGGCACCGACTGCTTGGCCATCCAGGAGGTAGATCATGTGACCCACCGTGTGTCCCGGAGTGAAGAGGGCCTTAAAGTGCATACGGCCAATGATTACCGAGTCCTGGTCGGACAGAGGACTGGGAAAATAGAAGAAAAAATATACACAATTCTATATTTATTACTGCTACCATTTGATGCAACTTCCATGACGGTTGAACTGTGTTCGTCTGAGAGTAACCACTGACGTATAGTTGCAAACCCCCCCGAGACACAACAAGCAGAACACTTCATCACACGGCGATAATTCACTGTGAAGTCAGCTGCTGCGAGTGCTGACAGAATGGGAACGAGACGGGACTCAATGCAGTGGGAATGATTCTGTGCAGGGTAGGAACTTACTGCGTGAGGCCAGGAATGTTGTCGGTTGCGTTTCCATAAACTCGACATGAACTATGGAGCCTTTTCAGCCCTTTGTTTCCCCCACTGTGGTCCCTGCCATTGAAACAGATGGAAGAAGTGAGGATTAAAAAAATATATACTTTGGAAAAATGGTGATCAGAATTTATAATGTTTAAAACGTCGACAATCTGACAACATCAGGAAATGGCCGTCTATGTTCCTTTACACATAATATAGGAATCTGATAATTTCACGAGGCATGCTTAGTGCTGCCGGCTCAACTTTACATCTTACACAAAATGCCACTTATTAAAACAACAAGGTCATAAAAAAATTATCTACAACACTCACCAGTGCTTGTGTGTACATAAAATTGCTTCTAACATCACTTCCTCCTCCTCGAGGACTACCTGAAAAGTTACAAAAATCAATATTTTTTAAATCAGCACCTCAGCAACACATTCATTGGAAAGCACAATATTGCAAAACACTTCAGGTGGTATAGAATTAGTAATTTTACGAGTGCACTAATAATAATGGATGCCGCTGAGAATAAACGAATAAACACACTGATTCACAACAACTACAGTTAGTGACAGTGATCAATACAGGCACCTGGAGTGAATGGACAAGGTTGAAGGTAACAAAAAGTGGACTCAAGTGCTGCTGAGTAATACACAGAAAGAGATATTGGCCAAATAATTCTTTGTTCTGCCAAAGCTTGATCACTCTGAGGATTGCACTATTGATATTACAATCAAACATGTTGCCAGTTAGGAATTTCATTCCACAAATCTAAAATTTAAAACACTGCATCTCAGTAATAAACGAGTTTAGAGTTATAATAGTACTTAACTTGAACTTTGCTATAATTCCAAAAATAACAGTTAATGTTGACTATTACTGCATGCAGAGGTCAGATAGATCTACAACATGCGTCTTTGTTCCTGACTTATATAGGGATCCCCTTGCAAGCATCAAAAAGATTAGAAGTGTCATCTACAGAGCATTCGCAAAAGAGACAGTATATGCATCCACCTGGACTGTCTGTGGGTCTGCAGGGTCCACAACAACAGCAAGACTAGAGGCTGTGTCAATCACAAGGTAGCTGTAGTTGTCACAGAGCACTGGGATAGGAATTATTTTGATGCCTGTGGACAAAAGAGGACAATGTGCTCAATGTGCAAATATTGTCACACATGGTGGTGTAGTTGTTAGTAGCTGTTCTTTTTCCCCTCACAATGTATTGACTTTCTGGTTGGATTTTCTCTGAGAACAAGTTATCTTTGTGCACAAGTGGGTCTTCTCCAGGGACTTTGGCTTCCTTCCCCTCTCAAAACACACATTAGAGTGCCGATACCATCTATAGCTCTGTGTTCGTCCCATGTTGACATGTCTTGGCTAAATTGGTATAAATGATAGATGGACACTGCAGTATTGCATGTAAAGTCCTTTATTGAAATTACATATGCATTGTTGATAACGACTGATACACCTTGAGACTACACCAACACCTTGTCTATCGTTTGTAAATAGAACATGTGCTGCATGAATCGACAGGACTTGTTTATGTGTCTCTTTTTGTCTCTAATCCAATCAGCTTCATCGGTTAATGCTGTTCCTCTGAGTAGTAGTCTGACCTGATTCAGTTGCTATATGATGCCTCTTCCCAAGACAAATCAGAATATAGATAGACATGATCCAATGCTTGGTGCATACCATTGAACTCCATGGGATAAGCAGTGGAATGTCCAGCAGGGTAACGTTCCCGGGCTCTCCGCATCTGCCTCTTGTAGTACAAGTACCCAAGTCTGGTCCTTGTGTACAGCGTGTATCTGCAGATTACACATTATCAAGACCTGGTAATACTTTGGATCCTGAAGTGACTATTTTAATCCATACACGTTTAAACAAGTATTAACTTTGTCCAAACAAGCTCTCATGTAATATATATTCTTACTGGTTGTGTTTGCAATGTCAACAACTCCCATAAATTAAGTTACACCTTTGACTCTGCTATTGATAGAGAATACGCAATTGTCGCCATTATCAATTTAGGTACTTTAGAAAACTGTCAGACAGTAAAAATGGGAGTCTATTTGAAGTGAATGTGGCAGATTGGCCCTGCCTATAAAAAGAGACTACGACAGCAAAGCTGCGTTGAAGAGAATCACTATTAGTTATAATTATCAAACCATTTGGTACTCACGCAATTCGGAACAACGGCTTCTCCGTGCGAGCCATTGTCGAACTGAAAATATTATTCCACAGCAGCAGTCCCGCACGTCTGAAACGAAAACATAAACCCAGCAAACAGAAGAACGATGCAGCTGCCAGCAGGTTTACCATCCAGCCAGGAAGCGCCATGGCCACGGAGCGGAGCGTGATGACGTAAGGCAGCGTCACACACTTCACGGAAGTGAAGCAAAATTATGGATAAATATAGTGTATATATAAAGATAGTTTACAACAGCCAAGAATACCAAGGCCAAAAATGAGAATAAAATAAAATAAAATAACATTTCTATTTGGACTTTTTAGTTTTAATTCAAAACATTAAATGTATTATGGCTAAATATGTTTGCATAGTAATTCACTAGAGTACAAGTGTTTTTATTATATTCTATTTATTTCATTTGAGTTTAGGAATGGTATTGCAGCACTATTATAGAAAAAACTTTGTCTCATCTTCAGTTGTCTCTATTCCCATCGACTATCAAAGCTGGAATTCTCAGGAATTCTAGTACTTTGTACCACATGTAAAACACAAAACAAAACAAGCCTATTACACTTTAACGGTCAAATTGAAATGATACACACACAAAACATCAATGCTTCTCAAAACGTTTGAATTTTGTCTTCTTTTTAATAAGCACCTGTGTCAGTGTCTGTTCTCTGAGAAGCAGCAGGAGCAGTATGAGTTTCACTGAGCATATCCAGTTTCAAAGAGACATCCTCCTGTGTGCAGGTCTGCAAACCTCCAAGGAGAAACAGAGGACAGGCGACCACAGAGTGCCCAACTACGGCTAAAGCCATAGGGTAAGTAACGTTTTGTTTTAACCAATTAAGCCTATGCAACTTTAGTGCAACTGGGAGTACATAATTAGAGTATTTCTATTTTATGACTTGCTTACTTTGTGTGGTTTACCTGCAGTGCTGCAACTGAAAAGCCATGAGGGAAAAATGGAGTCGGAACAGATGTATTGTGTAGAGTAGTTTCAATTTAATACAAAAAGCAATGTTCTAATTTGTGAGGAATAAATGAAAGATAGCAAATAACACATGTTTATGATATTAATATGTGTCAAACAAGCACAATCACATCACTAGTACAGTATTGGTCTTTTGTGGCTGGTAACTGTTTTATCTTGTCTTTAAAGTGGTCCAGCAAAATGACTTCAAAACTTGACAGTCCTCCATCCTATGAGGAATCCATTCAACATCCAAAGTCTGCAAATTACCCCTACCAGCCCCAACATGGCTCCCCTCTGCCACCACCTCCGTCTTACAGCGCCGGCACGGACGTGTGCCCCGGCCCGCCGGGCTACTGGGGCCAGAGCAGCGTTTACCCACAGCCCAGCATGTGCTCTGGTCCTGGCTTCTCTCCAGCTGGGATGCCCACTACAGTACCGACTCTGTCTGCTGCACTGCCCACATCCAACACAGGTCCTGAGGAACAGACAAGGACTCGTATCACACCATGCTTTGTGCTTAAATAAGCTCCCAGGTTTAACCCTACTGTTCCCACTTCTGCAGGAGAGATGGAGGATTTTGTCAGCAGCCAGTGGGAAAGCACATCTATCCGGCATGCTTTCATCAGAAAGGTGAGGATTTTTACAGTTTCTGACATCTTAGACACCGTCTCAAATGACATTGTTCTGGTTTAATCTGTTGCTTTTTGCTCCAAAATGTGTTTTTCCCCCGTTTGTGTTTGTCCACAGGTTTATTTAATTTTAGCAGCACAGCTTGCAGTCACTTTCTCAGTCGTTGCCATCTTTACATTTGTGTAAGTGTCCCCATTCATCTCGGCACATCAATGTTGCTGTTTAATGCCTCTGATTAAAGTGGTGACGACCTCCTCTGTGTTGTCTTATATCTGTGCTTTCATAGTGACCCAGTGAGGCTGTTTGTCATCAGATACCCTGGCATCTATTGGGCATCTTTGTGAGTTCTAAAACCAAAGAGATACAAAGTGCAACTGGATAAAAAAATGGAGAAAAAAATATTTATCAACTGCTGGGACCAAACTCATTGGCTTGAGTCCTCTGTAGAGGACATCTTCTCTTACACTCGGGTCCCAAAAGAATAAGAAGATAAACATTCTTTCCTTTTGTTGAAGTGAATAATATACGGTATATCTACAGTTTATGGCCATTTTGTAATGTCAAATATTTTAGCATACAGAAACATTCATGCACACTTCTCTGTCCACAGTGTGGTTTATTTTGTGGTTTACTGCATTCTCATCTGCTGCAAAGAGCCCAGGTAAGCAAGGCTTATTTCCACAAGCATCCTGATCCAACTATCTGTTATCTGAGAATCCTAACCTGTTAATTTTTATACATTAATCCTCGTTTCTGTTCAGGAGGCGTTTCCCTTGGAATCTTGTGCTGCTGGGAGTATTCGTGAGTATTTATTTGTTTGACATTGCATTTCCACGGCTAAGCAAAGAAAATTTAGTAGAAAAGCAACAACACATGGCAGTTAGTAAAAAAAACTGAAGCTTCATATGAAAAGATGCTCCGACATTTACGACATGCTGTTTTCATGTTTCATCCTGCAGACTCTGGCCTTGTCTTACATGTCTGGAACAATTTCAAGGTTTGTTGTTGGCTTCACTCCACCCACCCCTATACAGTACAGTTTAATCATGAAGCACGGCACCAATGGCATACTTGTGGATACTACTGTGGACTTGTGGATACATAATGTACATACATGTGTGTACATTTGATCTTTTACAGTTATTATGACACAAAAGCCGTGTTCATCGCCATGGGAATAACAGCGCTAGTTTGTATAGCTGTCACAGTCTTCTGCTTCCAAACCAAGGTAGATGCAGATGTAAACTGTCTCTCTGTAGCTCAGTAGCCTGTGGCTTGTCAGAGGATGTCTTTGTTGTCAGTGTAAAAGAACTCCTTTGTCTCACATTACAATGGGGCACTGAGTTCCTTTAAATATTTATAACATTTTGGGATAAGATGTGAATCCAGCCTCTCTGTGTGATGCAACTCGAGATACACAAGTTACATTTTTGTCGGCTGCATGTCAAATCCATTATTTTTTTTTGTTCCTTGAAACCCTCTTACTGATCTTCCTTCAAATCATCTTACTTGACCTCACATGTGGCCTAAAGCAGACCGACTTCCCTTTCATCCCACTAATAGCTCGTTTCTCATCACAGGTGGACTTCACCTCCTGCGGCGGGCTCCTCAGTATTGCCGCAGTTTTGCTCATGATCATTGGGATTGTCACGACCGTCGTGCTGTACTTCCAATACGTGAGGAGGCCTTTAATATATTCACACGTTCTCTGCTCGTGTTTCTCAGTGTGAGGAGCAGTGGATCAGAAGGGTGCATCTGTGCGACTGATTTCACATTCTGAGCCCTTTCTTATGTCACTCAACAGGTCCCTTGGCTGCATATGCTCTACGCTGCAATTGGAGCTCTCGTTTACACTCTGGTGAGTCTGCACTGATGTGAATGCAGGAGGGGGATGGGGGGTCCGAGGTCGCTATTATGAGGCTGTTGTTGAATACCAAGAGGAGGTATAATAATGCTTACACTTTCAAATGCAGTCACTTTTTCTAAAGCCGAGAGAAAGCGCAAACAAAATTCAAATTTCTATACTTAATTTAAATTTTCATGACTATCTATTTTTCATTTTTATATTTCACTTTCACTCCACTTAATTCACCCAAGTGTCTGTACTCTATATCTCAAAACATGTATTAGATTGAATTTCTCTTGATGTATAATTGAGAGAAATTATCTTGTTAAACTTTTTTTTTGTATCTTATTGTGCATATTTTCATACAGGCAGATAGATGAGAAAAGATCAATGTTTGTCAAGGCATTACATTCATGGCAGACATTGAAAGATGGAATCGAGAAATACAAAAATAACAAAATACACCGTCTGTGACAGATTGGAAGAAGCCACATAAAAAAAGGTGAAAATAGCAATGGAGCAGATTCAAAACAGCAAATCGTCTCAATCCATGGCCTTATGTGAGAAGTGCATTTCACGCTGTTGGCTTGTGTAATAGAAACAGCTGGCAGAAACATTCTACAAATTATGTCTTTGTTGTTTGACCACATTTCACTGCCTGTCCTTCACTTCCAATAATTTACATGTAGCAGTTTTAGGGTTTTCTGCACTTATCTACAGTCATACTTTGCAGTCAGGTGACTTTTTCCCCCTTCTTGATACTTTGTTCCTCAGTGTTCATGATGCTACACCGATGAACGCACTGACACTGTGGTTGATATTTATTCTAGTGTGAAAGCGGTGGAAATAGAAAGACTCCATTATGTACTGTACATAATCGGGACATTTCTGTTTTCATATTGTTTTTAATGTTGCTGGATGCACAGCAGAGCATGTAGTATTGAAGGAAAC
>OMNM01043821.1:32489-47871 GCA_900302745.1 Parablennius parvicornis
CTGTTATTGTGCATTTGACAGCTTAAACAGTCCAAGTGCTTCACACTGCGAGCAACATTCACACAAACTAGGGAATGATGAAAGTTGCTAAACGAGGCGTCTACCCCCATCGGGAGACGTCTGGCTGTGTCAGTGTGTTATCTGGAGATGCTTTGACACATGGACAAGGTGTGATGAGCTGTCGATCTCTAACCATGGAGCCAAACCACATTTAGAATGTTACAAACCTGAAAATCAGATATCAAATGTTAATTGTAGCTTCTGGTTTTGATGGAATGTAATCCAACATGTGGTTAGAAAAAGTGACTAAAATGACAAAACGTGTCCTGCTGTTTTCCCACAATCTTGTCTGTGCTTTCATGTTACTGAACTCAACCCTATCTGACAAAAGGTTACAGATTATTTTTGTCCTTTGTGTCCCTATGCTAGTTTTTAGTGTACAACACCCAGCTCCTTATCGGAAATCGGGAATTGGCGATCAGCCCAGAGGAGTACGTGTTTGGAGCACTCTCCTTGTACGTGGATATCGTCCACATCTTCCTCTTCATCCTCCAAGTCAGCGGAGCTGCAACTGAATAAGCAAAGTGTTGGAGCTCCTGTTCTCATGGAGCTCGGACTCACTGTCCGGTTTTGTGTTTGCTGAAGGACACAATGACACACAAAGTGTTTAAACTGGGAGATATCTTCACCGTTTGTCGATGTCGTCTATAACTGCAAACTATACTGGCTATAGTTGGATTGTATGGCAGTAACACTTGAGCACTTTTATGTATTGTATTATGCACTGTGTGAAGGAGGGCTGGCTTGCCTTTACCGATGTGACAATAACGAGCAGATACTCTTTAGGTTTGCATTCTGTATCATCAATATATTTGAACATCTTCAGTTTTGCTCCTCTGAATGTATTGTACTCAGAACTACAACTGACTGCAAAATTAATTAAGTTTAAGTCCTTAAAGAGTGTTCTCAATACATACAAATGCACAGACCTACACACAAAATACCATTTATAGTTAAAGACTTTTTTATTGTGGGTATAATCCATAGTTACTTACAAAACACTTGCAGTTAGACGCTGAATCAACACCACAATCATTAGTCTGACAAGTGTGCTGGTAGTTGGAAGGACTAAGATCTCCATCGGAAAAAAACAAAACAAAACACTCAAACACCGACTCATTTGTTAAAATATGAATTATGTGTGTGCACCTTTATAACCACTTCCCTGAATGTCAAGTCATTTCCACCTTTGTCTTGAATGTATCTGTTATTTTCCGTTGTTAGAAATCCACACAGACCGATCAATAAAGTACCCCCTACTATTACAGTGGCTTGATTCTTCCATTCTAAAGGACAATTATATACTGGCAAGTTAGAGTTAGAGGGTGGCACTAGCTCTTACGCTCAGTTTCCTGGTTGTGGGTTAGTATTGTTCCCCATCAATCCTGTGGTGGTTTGTTCATACAGTGGAGACTTTAGGGCGTCAGGCGTTTGGGGTCACGAGGGAACATGGAGGTCTGACGCACATTGTGGAGGCCCAGGTATAGCATACAGACTCTCTCCAGGCCTGTGAAAAATAATACGTTAGCCACTAAAGACACAATAGGCTAGCTGTATATGTATTTGTTTTCTTCTGGACGTATTCCTTACCAATTCCTCCGCCACCATGTGGGGGCGCTCCATAGCGGAAAGAGTCGATGTACGACTTGATCTTCTCCAGATCTACGAGATCGAACAGAAAAGCACATGTTAAAAGTTGTGGTGACGATTGTTGACCAAATTTCAGTGGAATGTAGTTCCTGGTTTTCACCACTGGAGGGAGGCAAACACTGGTAATTTACTTGACGCTTCTCCACACAGTTCTTACCAATCTGATGATGGGTGGCTCTGTCAGTGAGCAGCTGAGCATCGTGGATTCTTTGAGCTCCAGACAGGATCTCCTCTCCCCTCATGAACATGTCATAGGAATTGGAATATTTCTTCATTAAAAAAAAGAGGCACAAATACAAATTCAATGACTAACAGCAGTGTTTTTTTCTCCTTCACAGCTTTGAACATTGAGAAACAATGACTATAAAGACCTGAAGGGATTCAAGTTCTTTCAGATTTATTGTAAAACAACAATACACATGAATATCTCTAAGGAGTAGATGCTACAAAGATACTTCAGGTTATAATATGAGTTTCCATTCTATCTGTTCTATCCTTTCATCTCTTCTATCCTCACCCCCCCACCTCTCGCTCTACCTGCCCCCTACCCGAACCAGGGTCTGTATCCCTCTTCCAATCTATCTGTCTATCCTATCCTTTTCTCTCCTGTATCCTTTCGCCCCAATCGGCAAGCAGAAAAGCCTCCACCTCTGAGTCTGGTTTCTGCAAAGGTTTCTTCCTGCTAAGAGGGAATTTTTCCTTTCCACAGTTGCAGTCGATCTGTTTGCTCATGTGGATTTGTTGGGTTTTTCTCTGTTAAAAGCACCTAGAGATGACTGTGTTGTATTTGGTGCTATATAAATAAAGTTGTATTGAATTGAATATGTTATGAATAAAACCATTTTTAATTATTGCTTTTCCAAAATATGTTCATTTAGTGAACATTTTATTAATTTACCCATAAACTACAATTGGAAGAAATAGCAGTATATCTGGTATGTTGGGGACATAAACAAACCAAAATGAATCAATAAATAAAATAATGAAGTGTGTGCGCGTGTGTGTGTCTTACAGGGTTGCTTGGGTCGGGCATTGTGTAAAACGGTCTCACTGCCAGAGGGTACTTATCCAGCACATAGAAGTCGGTATCATACTGAAGCGAAAACAGAAGGCTGATAAAATACGTGCGGACCAAATGAAGACAACACATAAAAATAAGCACTTCAAGAAAATCTACATTACAAAAAAAGCTTTTGGCGGCTCAAAGTCCTAAACAACAGCTCCAGCATGCACAATGTGATAATGTTTCCATTAATGAAAGTAATGGAGTCAATTCTTTATCTTACATGACTCATCAATGGCTGTTTATAACAGCAGCAGTCATTGTCAGAAGCATCATAAATCATTTTAACTCCACTTCAAGCTGAGTGTTCACAGTATTATGATTTCTTATCTCCTATCTCCTCCGGGTTTTGGAGCCCAAGGCGCAAAAGTTCTGATGTTTTTATATGAAAACCATCTAAATGGAGGTGACTGAATTTAAAAGTCAACTCCTTCCAACTGCGCTCACTCCTTTTAGTTCAGTGCATCTGATCAAACATTTCTCATATTTTTCGTGTTAAGTTGAATAAAAGACATTGAAACATACCTTTTCCTTGACAAGGCGGCCCAGCAGCTTTTCGTTGGGTGTACTACGGAGCAACAAAAGAGCTTTAAAACTTGAAAACTGATGACTGGATTTCAAACTGTTTAGACATGACTTTCCAGCAATTAAGCACTATGATGTTTTACAACAGCAGTATAAGTAGCACCCACCTCCATTGATCTACCAAATAAGTAGTGAAATACACCGTACACTCAATTTACTATCAAATGACATCATCTGACAGGATGACGGCGCTGTGGAACACTATGTGCAATGTTTTCTGACCTGAGGTCGTCCTCGTCGCCCATCTCCACCCCCGCCTCGTGCAGCATCGCCACTGCCTCGGTGAACTCCAGCCTCAGGGTGGGCTCCAGGAACTTGAATGGCTCACTTGGAAACTGCTTATTCACAGTCTGAATCTCCGTCTGGAAGCTGATTCAGAGACACAGACAAAGTTGTATTTACACGTTTTAGAGACAACTCATATATTCATACCCCGCAGGCCAATAATAAACATACCCACTAATTGTTCGCCTGGAATCATCACCATATTATAACTATAAGCTATATTCTATCACCTTTAAATGATGATTCCTGCTGATTCCTGAAATCTGTATTTGCTTTTGAGACTGAGTTAACAGACCTACAGTACAACCTCACAACATGAATAACACCCTTGAGTAATTACTTTTTTCTTTCCATCGTATCTCCTGTATTCTCCTTGTTCACAACAATCAATACATCCAACAAGCCCCTCGCTGGCGTTCTTCTTGTCCTCCAGCCTGGCAGCTCAGTTCTCGCCATCTTTTCCCTACATAGATGGATACCATCTCTCCTACGTACATGACATTGCTTACTTCAAGGATTGTCTCTCCAACAGTTTCAAGTTAAAGAAAACAACTTTATCTCTAATTTGACACATATTTTCTCCCATTTCGTTCAGCCGTCTCACAATCAACACGTTTACAGCGCATCTGACGACTGACACTTTGATATCCTTGCCAGAGCCGGAGGAGACAGCAAACAGATTTCCTCAGAGGCCCAGTTATCTGCCTGATGTGCTGGAACATCAGTCTAGAGTGAGCTCCAAACAAGTTCATGCGTCAAACAGGAGGAGTCTAGGAAGTCGTGTCAACAAAAGATAAACAGACAAACAACCTCAAGAAAGAGGAACTGCGATCACAAGCTGAAACTAAACATGATCACAAACAGCTGTGATATCTAAGGCAGGGGTGCTGAACACGAGGCTCGAAAGCCAAATCCTCCCGACCCCTGGTTTCAACCTGGCTCGAGAACGACAGTGTAATAATGACAAAGACAATCAATTACTTTTTAAAATAAAATGAACTTCTACTATTAACATAACACCAAGACCTGGAAATGACCAGCAGATGGGAGCAACGCAAGACAAAAATCAACATGAGCTATTTAGAGTTAAAGTCATGAACAGTGAGTTTTCTATTTGTGCACTCTGAAAGTTGCAGAATTTTACACCCAAAGAAGAGACTTTTTCCAACATAATTCAAGAAAGAAACTGTGACAGAAAAGGTTTTAGACTGCATACATTATTCTGAAGGCATTTCAGGCAGCTCATATAAGATTTGTAAAGTCATTTTTGTGAAGACTTTGAGAAAGTGGTATTAAATGTTGTGTTGTTTTGTTCCCATTAAGATGAATTTGGGCTTTGTGTGCCTGCAGAACTCTATTTAATCTTTTTAACTGTTTAAGATACTAATTTCCACCACTAGGAGGCAGTAAAGCCACATGAAAACTGTTCCCTATTGACAATTCAGTCGGCAGAGAGAGGAAGTCACTGACCTTCATCAGAGCAGACACCACTATGTGACAACACTTAATTTGGATTCAGCCATTTAAATCGTTTTCACTTAGTTTGACTCTTTGTCATCCACGAGGTGTCCACAGCAGGACCTGATCCTGTCAACATTCAGTTCTCGTGTGGACGAGAAACAAATGCTGAGCCTCTCTTCAAAGTCATTTACAACCATTTTTCATGTGGGAAAAGTTGAGATTCAAATGAGAAAAAAAACGTACTTGTCTCTCAGGCCTTTGAAGATCTGCACCATGGTGTCAGTGATGGAGTCGATCACCTCGTGGTAATGGTAGTTAAAGGCCATCTCAATATCCAGACCCACGAACTCTGTGAGGTGACGATGAGTGTTGGAGTCCTCAGCCCTGAAAACTGACAAGATGTGGAGTGGACAACAAGTTAGCTTCACGCAAGTCAATAAAGATCAAATGTATTATTTGGATTAATATTAAGAAAATACAATTAGTTTTGGTAATTAAATTAGCTGCACAAATTCTCACAAATCCTTCAGGTAGATGCGCTCATTCTTGACTCAAAGTATTGAAAAGTATAATTTTTTTGTAGACTTCACAATTTTAAACGTGGCCAGTCCGTGCTGTGACCCATCACAAGGTCTTTCGTGCATCGTCAATGTATGCCGGTCAGCGTAAACTCCCAAGTATCCTCCCGGTCACATCACAAAGCAGACATCTATTAAAAAGGCCCCTCAAAGTTCAAAATCTGGCCGCTTATTTATCTCATAAAACCTCATGAAAACAAGGACAACACGTTAATGAGCTTCACTGAGAAGGATTCGGTCACTGCGACTGCTAATGATTGAATTAATGCCTTTATCGCCGCCACACAAAGTAAGAGAAGTCCGTCCTTGACAGAGCAGATTAAAAAGAATGCAAAATCGAACGCTGATGTTTGGGCAAAATTTAACCGTGTGTGCACTCACTTTACCTTAACTTTCACTGTATCCTTGATTGGGAAGCAGACTCATCATGTAAACTCATCATGAATGCAGCACACTGAATGCTTTCTGTTTAGTATTCGGAGGCTTGATGATTAAGATGTTGCTTTGTTGGTACTTTTATGATGAGCTCATGATATTATCAGAGCTACAAATATCTAGACAGAGTTTGTGATTGTGCATAAAAGTGTTGCTCTCTTGATGTCAGAATATGCAGGTCACCCTTTCCTTTTTTCTTATTGACATTTATATGTCCGCAAACACATACAAATAAATGTGCATCAACATAACCTTGACTTGTATGGCAATCAGACATACGCACACAACTTCACAATGAGATGTTACAAACATGGCCGTGCATGTGAATGGCTTCACACTAGTTACACTCAGACAAAGATATTTCTGATTTCGTATGTGGTCAAGATTTTCCACGTGACAGTTATAAAGCTTCAGAACTCTCACATACATTTCAACTAAGTGGGGGAACATTTTTTTTATTCTCAGAAATAAATATAATGACATTTGCTCCTGTGCGTGGAGCAACGGTTTTTATTTGTATTCATATTGGTTTTCAGACAGTGGCCCCTCGTAGATGTAGAGGCTGATTTTGAAGAGTTTTGCTTGTGGGCCCGCTGAGATTTTAAGGAGAGTTGAACCTCATTTTCCCTACTAGATAAATCTGTATGACTGTAACTAAGGCAACAGTGGTGCATACATTGTTGCCTTAGAAGCAGTAATGACCTTAAGCCCTTTGATTTCTCCAGAGAAGCTACGCAGAAGTAAACAAAAAAAAAAAAAGAAGAAGCCCTCAGTCCAGTCAGTTGAATACAGAATGTGTTTCCTGCTCCCAGATGGTTTATTTTATCTTGGACTAGAATCCTGCAAAGACTGAAATTTTCATGCATGTGGCAGTCTAAACAGGGACGGCTACCAACTGGGAGAAATTCAATCAAGAGGAAGTGAGGCACTTTCTTTGCTAATCAGATGGTGGCAGTGTTTGCTTATCTAAAGAGCTGTGGGCTCTCCTAAACTTACCTCACCAAAATCCTTACGGCTCCCGCTGTGTCACTAACACACTGAGCTCTACAGCGGCTCGGACCACAGTAAAGTCAACGGAGGGAGGTCCGTTAAAAGTTTAATGCGCTCAATGCATTTGGAGCCATTATAAAACTGTCATTTTAGTTAATAGGGTCTGTATTTTTCATTACACTCTTGCTGCTCGCTCCTGCTGCTCACCATAAGCACTGGCAACAGATTCTTACCTGGACCTACGCAGAACACCTTGTCGAAATCAGCACAGATGCACATCTGCTTATAGAGCTGGGGAGACTGGGCCAGGTAGGCGCTGGTCTTGAAGTAAGACACGGTGAAGACGTTCGCCCCACCTTCACTGGCAGCTAGGAGTAGACAAAAGACAAGTTTGAGAGAAGAAAATTAGATTTTTATTACCTCTGGCAAAAAATGACCATTAGCCGCAAAGGATGATGGACTCCAAGCCGCCCCGCCCCCATCCCCCGCCAAACACGGCTTCCAGTCCCTGAGTGAGGAAACTGAAATTTCTCACTTCAAAACCCTGACCAACCCCACTTAA
Source organism: Parablennius parvicornis (assembly GCA_900302745.1). Classification (NCBI taxonomy): domain Eukaryota; kingdom Metazoa; phylum Chordata; class Actinopteri; order Blenniiformes; family Blenniidae; genus Parablennius; species Parablennius parvicornis. The sequence goes on from OMNM01043821.1 coordinate 40,159, forward strand.
TGATGCTGTATTTCATCTATTCATTAGATGTTTCAGTAGGAACTCTAATAAGCCACCTTAGGGTTATTTTTCCTCTTTTCGAAAAATACGAACATTTCAAGGATCGCCTCCAGCTAAGAGAAACTCTTCTTTTCTGACTGCAGCTCAGTGACAGTGTACAAAAGCCATCAAATGTGATCAATGTTTGCAGTTCATTGATGAACGTGGCCACATGGCGTGTTCCTAACAGACAGGTCTCGACCTCGTATCACACAGACCAGAATTACATAACCCATCAGGGGTTTTCACTTTGACACAGACGTCTCTCTCACACACACACACACACAATTCTGATTTTCTCACAGTACTAGGGTGTGTGTTCACAGAACACAAACTGTTTGTGGCGTGCCCTGAAGGGTGGTGCTATGCAGGAAGATGTGGTTTTCGCAAATAAAAAGAACACAGTGTTTATTGCAGCTGCCGCCAAAATATGAGCGCCAGTTTTGAATTCAGATCTGTCGGGCACAACCGTCGTCATTGGCTGCTTCGAAAAAGAGGAATTGAGAGCACAACACGATTCGCTCGACTTTATTTCAAATGTAAAGAGAACGTATAAGGTTGGGGGTGAGGGAGTCGATTTTGCTGTAAGAATAACAATGACTCTTTGTCTTGCTCAACTTAAAACTGACTGTAACATGATTATGATAAACATCTTATTCTATTTATCCAAATCAGGGACATCTCCACAAAGAATAGTACATGTTAGCTCAGAATGAAGAGTCTCCTCGAAACCCTTGTGTGCAAATAGTGTGACACAACTCAAAGAAGAGCTCTACAATATACCGTAGTACAAGAAAACCTCTGAATGGTTCTAGATTAACACTCCAATGAGAACATTAATCCCAATGAGACAGACAATTTGGGGTACAAAGATTAGATGATATGGCGTGGCCCCACAGATTCCTGATTTCAACACTATGGAATCAGTTTCAAATTACATGAAGAGACAGAAGAATTACAGCCAGCCTTCATCCAGAGGATCCATGCACGTCCGCCATGTCTAATCGGCAACTGAAACCTTAGTCGGTTAAAGGTACAATGTCACTCAGGGCTGAAGCACCATGAGGCAGCATGTGTTTCTAAAATAAGTATAAAATGTGTTTATATTTAACACATCAATTTTTTTTCCAGAGTTGTGATTTGCACAATATTTTTATTTAATCTTCCCTAAAAAGTTTGCACAGAATTATATGTGTAAAATCTGGAAAGAAGTCTGTCTGGGCTGTGGGTTTTTCACAATTCCTAACTTCAGTAAAGTGAGATGACTTCTTTTGGGAACAATCTTCAGAAAAGCCTCTCTTGTCAAATTAAAAAAAGGCTGTGTGAGTTGAGAGGCTGACGTGAGAGATGGTCGATGTATCAAAACTCCCAGCAGGCTGGATTAAAATCCTCATTGGTCTGTAACAATAAACTTTGGTCTAATACCTCACTGTCTGTTGTTTGCCTGGGAACAGACATGTGTGGCTGAGTTTTACTTCCTCAAGTCTCAAACTGTTTGCTTCAGTTTCAAACTCAACTTTAAATTTGGTTACTGCTTGAAAATGAAATGGCAGAAGGATGTCGGTCTCACTAACGGTGACTCATGGGACACCTGTGGGTAGCAATATAGAAATACGGGAGTTTTCACTCGTCTCAGTTTTGCAATGAGACGGACGGTATGCTCTCACCTGAGATTATTTTCGGGGTCTGGATCTCCACAAAGCCCTTTTGGGTGAGGGTGTCCCTGAAGAGCTGGCACACTCCGGACTGCAGGCGAAAGATGGCCTGGCTGGTGGTTGTCTATCGGGGACACACAAACAAAAGCAGAGGGTCATTACAACATTATGTGAGTCATGATACAACCAATGTGCAAACACAAGACTGGGTTTAATCTTTATGGACCTTTCATCTTCAATTTTTTGCAGGCAAGAGCAGGACATACAGTCAAAGCCAGAGAGAACAGCAGGAACTTAAAACCTATAATCATGGATGTTAATACTGACATCATGACAGGCAGTGAACTCAACAACTCAAAGAGAATAAGAGGATTACAGTATAAAGCTGAACCGAACGACACCGAGAGCGCAACAGTTAGGTGACTGAACACGTCAAAACTCCCCCAAAACTCACTGACTCATCTTAAATGACCACATGTTTTCTCCAGTTGAGCTCATCTGCTTTTCTATTCCAGTTATTAGTAATGATCATGATAACAGAGCTCCCTCCATTAAATGTCTGTTAATTAAAAGGCTTCATTTTACCCCCACTTTCCAAAAGCTCCTGCCTGTTCAGCTCCAAAGGTAAGGTGATCATGTCTCAATAATGGCAGTCTCATTAATCTGCAGACAAGGCTTCAGGGCTGTCTGAGTGGATCTGATACTTTAGCCCCCCCCAAAAAAATAGAAGAAATATGTTTAAGAGCAGTGAATCAAACCAAGTAGTAACATCACACATGGGGCTATAACCATTGCTACGACTCGGGAGAAACAACCTAAAAAGCCACATTGTGCAAGACAACATTCAAAAATTAAGACTGCTTCCTGTTTACACCAAGTCTGCAGGGAGTCGATGTGCTCGTGGGTGGGTGGGTTGGTAGCACCCCGTATCTTGAAACCGAGTAATCTTTTGATGTTGAGGGGCCAAGAAACAGATATGTGAATCTGACGCAATGCTAAAATGGCAACTTGTGCCTGTTTGAAACCCAGTTGTGGTGATGAGCCACCACATCGCGGCTGCAAAGCCACAAAATCAAATATGAAGATGTGCCAGGAGCTTAATCCTGTATTCACATTTGTGCAAACAAACGTGAGATAGGGAGATGTTTATAGAAAACATGATCGTATACGAGTTTTGAGTTTAAACTTTGGTTTGTGTAGGTATATTCTTACAGAAATATTCTGGGCAAAAATAACATACAAACTGTAGACAGTATTAACACAGCAATAAAACTTGAAGAAAACATATTCAAGTGCATTTTGTGACCTTTCGTCTTCCTGTATAAAAGTATATACTTAAGATAAAACTACCTCTTGCATGAAAACTTTTTCATATTTGTATTCATATACATCCACATTTCACATTCACACACTTTGATGTAACCATTTGTTTGTCTTTAACAGTATCTTTTGTGCTTCTGATATATCTGCTCGTTAGCCTGCCCCACAGGCACAAACAAAACAAAAAAGTGACTGACAAACTATTTAACAAGTATTGATAAACACTCATAAACAATAATTTCATTACAGTTTAAACTTTCAAAAATCTTTAAGAAAAACACAATATAGCTGCTGCAATAACATTACTTTTATTACTAATCATAAATTTGTCTTATTTGTGGTGTCACGAGCATCACTCATCAGAAATACATCCTCCTGCCAATAATCAATAATCAGTCACATCAATAAATTAAATACTGCCTTCTGTTTCAAGTCTGTGTTGCACGTAGGAAACTGCGAGTATGTTACTTCTCTGCGTGAATGAGTTTTCCTCTCATCTAGTATTCTAGTTTCCTTTCACAATCCAAACAATGCACTTTAGGTTAACTTGTGATGTATAATTGGAGTGTGTGTGACAGTCTTTTGATGGATGGGTGACTTGTCCAGCATGTGCTCTGAATTCAACCACAGCCATTAAAGAAAGATTGTAAAATGCAACACTCTAAACTTCAGATGTATTGTCCAATTCCCATTGTAAATTAATTATTGTTTTTATTTACATAACTACACCTAAACCAGACTTATCTTTTTTGTATTGCATTTCCAGTTCCTGCTTCACCTGCAGTGAGAGTGTAACACACACAAACACACAAAAAAAAACCCAGCCTGTAATCCTAAATTCGACTCGGAAAAACTTTTCCATTGTGTTTTTCTGAGACACTCCTTATGCTTAAGAACAGTGAGATTACAAAGGGAGTTTCATAGGAACTAAATTATTACAGGAGGGGTTTATAGTTCCCTTTTGGAGTGCCTGTCTGCCAGTGTGGGAGCCGCTTTACAGCTGCAAGAAGCTCTTAAGTGAAAAACTGATGACAGGCTCGAGTCTATGAGCTCAAAGTGCACTGTGTTACAGAAACAGGTGTTGCTGTGTGTGTTGTGAGGCCGTGTGGCTCCGTGCTGTGGTGTCTGTGCCTTCCTGCCAGCCGCATCATCCACGTGGGAGGCACACATCAAAACAATGAGACACTCTGTGACTCGCCGTCTTCTGCTGCTTGCATTGGTTTAGCACACCTCCCACACCACACCAGATTCATAGCACCAGCCCACTAAATCACAGGGTATCTCTTATACTCTCGAGAAGCAGTGGCTTTGCACTGTAACTCTCACTGCTTGCGCTCGTTCGCAAGGTTTTCGGCAGTCAAAGGCATGTAGCGGTTTTCTTTAACGTTACTGAACTCTTTTTAAATGTAATGTTAAAAAAAGAGCTGTATTCATTTACTAGAAGACTAGCCATAATGCTGTTACTGCTTAAGAAGTGGCTTGTAAAATTGAGAAAGATATAAAAATCTACTTTTTTTAATAGAACAACAACAAAAAAAGCTGTGAGAAAGGCAGATTCCCCCCCAACCCCCCACACCATCTTCACAACACCTCACTTGGGAGATTTGATTCAACAAAACAAAATGCAGGCTCTGACAAGTAATCAGTTTGTTTTTCCCACTTGGCTTTCATCAGCTCTCATAACAACTTACCCTGAGATCAATCACCCTGTTGTCCAGCTTGGTGTCCTGGTTTACTGTGGCTCTGCCTTCCTAAGGGCAAACAAACAAAAAAACAAGCATTATCACATCACCAATAGGCCCTCAGGATATGAATTATTTAACAACATAACTGTTGATCGCTCGCCTAGTACAGCGCAGTGGAAGTAGGAGGTCAAGTGTTTACATTTTGGAGCTGTTTTTTTTTTTTTTAATAAACCCCATAAGTATAAAAATATCAGAACAAATTATCATGGGCAAGTTTAAGGATTAAAAAGCTATTAGTCTGTAAAACCTCCCTATAGGTTCATGTTAATTTCTGGAATATAACACTGAGCGCAGCACAACTGCCATCTTCACACAGCTCAAACAACTACAATGAGAGGAACATTGAGTCCCCCAAAGCTGTAACCATTACAGGGTCACCCGTAATAAAATACATCTGGTGTGAGACAACAGAGCGAGGACGGAGAAACGAAACAAAATGGAAAAAGTAAATGTTTCATCACAGGGGGAGCCACTGCTTCCAGGGTCATGGATGTCGGGCTTCCTGAGAAGACCCGCTGGGGTTTGAGCTAATAGCCTGTGTCGCAACATCCTGCTCCAAACTGCCTTATGCAGGGCCACAAACTGTTTGCTGGGCGGACAGTCACATAGGCAGAGCGTTTGAGACCGCTGTCTCTGGGGAAAACAGGTGCTGCTTCAAGTGTGTGACTGACATGTCGAATAGCAAGGAGAAAACACCTGGTCTGCTGCAGACGACTGTTGGATAAACAGCGACTGGAACTCAGACGTCTTTTTTGTGCGCACAAATGATATGGCGATAAATCAGTGTGTTATTAGATATAATTGAATAACAGCAAAAGCAATCGGTACGTGACAATATGATATATGCATCCGTTTTTTTTAAAAAGCAAGCACCTTTTAGGCGGATGATCAGGCTGAGCAGTTTATGAAGCTTCAATCATTTAATTGCATTATAAATAATTTGCCAAGATGAGCTCTAGATGCAGAGAGAATACCAAACACCAGAAACAATCAAGTTCTTCATTTGCTCAAACCAGATTGGTAATAAATAAAAAAGTCTATAAAAAAAACCAAAAAACTTTCTGAATATGTTGGATGAGAAAACATGATACTCATCCAATTGTGTGTGTTCACCAGTGCGTATCCTGTCCACAAATTCTGAACCTTTGGGAAGTACCACACCTTTTTCAGGGTTTAAAATCCAGCCCCAGACTCTAAATTTAGGCCCTGCAGCTATTGTGTTTAATGAAATGTTACAGATTTGCCATAAGAGCAAACCACCTGTTTCAAAGACATGAAATTCACAGAGCAATTTGAGAGGCTGTGGCTAACCCACTTCAACCAAGCAGACTCCTCTCCACTGGATTTGTGCAGATCTATAGTTATTTAATAGATACAGAGTTGCAAGCAATAAATAACGAGACGTAATTTACAAAAACAAATTTAAAAGAAAGAATAATCTGCCTTAAATTCAATCAACGTACAAACAACTGCTGTGAGCAGTATTGCATTTAGAAAGCGATTTACAACCCACAACAGCAGCCTCAAAGTTTTAACAACCATTATTAACCACACAAACCATGGCTCAGAGAAGGAATGGCTTTTTAAATGCATCGTGATACTCTAAAAATGATTCAGCATCGATGCGCCATTCCTTAATTGGAATTCAGAGAAGTCCCCAAATGCTGGCTGCTGGCTCTTGTAATCACTGTGTGATGAAATCACCATTTGCATGAAGAAGGGCGAGTCAAACAAGGTGATTAGGTTTAATTACCCAATCTTTGATTCTGCCAAAAACACAAATCTTTAGTCTCTTCACTGGAAAAACAGCTTTGCTTTGAAGGGTAAAGTTAGTTCACTGCATCAATATGCTTTAATAATTTGACACTGAGGATTAAGACAAGCTGGGAGTGTTAATTATTATTCCATTGACATTTTGCGGTGTGAACAAACCTATCTACACACACACTGTGAGTCCTGGGCTATTTTCAGACTTGGCAGTTTGAATTGAAACAAACTCTGGCATGAGTGCTTTAGCAGTATGGCCCATTTGTGGAAGTGTGATTGCTGCCATCTAAACCCTGATGAGCAACAAATGAGCAGACAGAGTGTTTAAAAAGTGAATCTCAGGCTGCTTTCAAACTGGATGCAGGTTAACCCAAGTATGACCACAACATGATCCAAACGCGTGATGTGAACAGCACTGGAGCCTGTCTGCCTGCTCAGCCACTGAAAACATTCACAATGCTGAAACTGACCCATTAAGCAGATATTTGAACTTGGTCAAGGTCTGCGGGCATGTCACAATTTCACATTAACAGCCGAACTGGTTTTGAATCACAAATGACACGCTGTGACTGCAGCACCTGAATATCAGAGGAAAATATCGTCTCCATTGACGACAGTTGCGGGGATATTATCTTAATGACGTTTTAACAATGCGATTGAGCTGTGTCACTTTTAACTACTGTTCATAGCCATCAAAGTCAGAACCATTACCAGATAATTGAATTACGTTATTTTTACAGAAATAAATATGACTCAGCTACTGTTTAACAGGGGCCTGTGACATTAGTTGATCGAAGTCATAAAATATACGACTGTAGAGTGAGGAAATTTAAAATGGCTTCTTTTTTTTCCTGTTTGGAGTGGAGCAGGGAAAACATCCCTGATGAATGGACCAGTATATCCAACAAAAACAGCTTAATGTCAGATATTTATTAAGTGAAGAGGAGTATGGGGACAACAGTTGTTTTGGGCTTGTTGATGAATGTCTAAGCTGCCTGAATATTGAATGGTGCATACTTATCAGGACTTTAATCACACACTGAATCCTCAAGTGCTGAGCATGGGTTCATGGAAACAAATGCAAATGAATCAATGAATCATTTGCATTTCTGTGCAGGAAAAAAAAAAAAAAAAAAACAACAAAAAAAAAAAAACAAGGCTGGAGTGTTTCCTGTCGCGATGATGTT
>OMNM01043822.1:0-43170 GCA_900302745.1 Parablennius parvicornis
TTTTCCCTTTTGGGATTTTCAGAGGTTTGCCTTGTCACACTCATACTGGACACTCATTTGTGAGTGTGTATGGTTGAATATCTGGCAGGTCAGTGGCCATACTCACAAAACCCTGTCTCAGCATGGTTATCTCAAGTGTCAATACTGAATACACTAACTACACTTTTCTATGGAGTACTAATAGCATGAGCTCACATTTCTCGGAGTGGGCAGTCAGTTTTGTGAATATGGTGCTCCTAGTTTTTCTATTTATATGTACATTTCTTTAAGCCTTTTTTTCTGAACGTGTGTGTGTGTGTGCTATATTATGTACTCTGTGTGTGTGTTAAACTGGCTGGCTGCAAGAATCACACCAGAGCACAGTCCGGCACACTAACCAATTTGCTTCTCAACAACCTCCCGTTGACCCCCCCATGTCCTGCTCTGTGATTGGCAGCTCACACGCCGTCGGCACCTCTAGCTCTGATGCCGCCGCCGCCGTCTAACGCCATCCATGTGAACAGCGTGGGCCGCTTGCAGATGAAGCTCCATCTGCACGGTCTGCAGCAAAACGCCAACGACCTGCGCAAACAGCTCACTCAACTGCGCAAGACACAGGTATACACTGACCAGTGTGTTGTTGAACAGAAAAGTGCAGATTTATGTTTTTAAACTGGGGTAAAATATTGTGAATTTCTTCGTAACTTCTGTTTTTATTCCGTGGTTCAATATTTGAGACCTCTGAATACAGCCCTGTTTGCCTGCACAATACGCTGAATGCCACTCTGCACCATTTACACCATTTACACATATTTACATATAAATTACATCTGATTTGCATGGACACTGCTATTCCTAACGCAGCTTGCCGTCCTTTGTGTGAGTGAAGGAAGAAAATTGTTTTTTTTCTAAACCACAATAATCATTAAACACAAACTTTCGTAGAATCAAAAAGGCATAAATAGACACACGCCACAATCCGTTTAGCCCAACAAAATGTGCAATAAACTCAGACTCAAAAGAAATTTAATAGAGTAAGGTTAATACATTTAGTGTAATGGCATTTGTGAGCAGCGGTCGGAGTTAATAAATCAGATTGAGCCGAAAGCACAAAGCGGAAGGAAACTTATGTTTGGTAATGTAATTTTTGCTTATAACAATTGTTCTTGGCAATAAATCTCATACTGTTAGAAAGTCTGTTTATTTCATTTTTTTTAAAATGTTGCCTCATTGTGAAGTAGCATGCATTTGTTAGATGGGCAGCTTCAGTGGGATAGGATCTCATTGTGCAACTAGCTTTTGTCTTGAGCGAGAATAGTGATGAGGTCTCTGCCAGGCAGCGGTTACCTGTTGGTTGGGAATAGACCACCCACAATGTATAAAAATGTACTTATTCAGTTAGTTTGTAAAAGTATTCCTTCATAAGACCTGGAACTCTCACTCTCAGTTTTTAAAGCAGTTGATAAGCCCTGATCTGGCTAACTAGTTAGGTATATAGTGGATTTTAGTGCATCAATACTTTATAGAAATAAAGTGCTTTCCACTTGAGATATCTTGATCGGATCTGTAGATATTGGATCAGGGCTGATATTGGCAATTTTTAATTGATCTAGGTATCTGCAAATCCATCTGATCACCTGACCTTGCCAATCTTTTTTTACGTCAGCTGCCATCCACCGAGCCCCGTTAGCGACCGGCTACAAACAAACGAATAGCAACTTCGCAGTAAACAGCATAAACGATCCAGTGGCTGACATGTCAGCAGTCTGAAAGTATTTTAAGATAGACGACGAAAACAGTTCAGCGGCCACTTGTAATATTTGCACAGCCCAGAGCTTCATTTAACACAACTAATTTGATAAGATGTTTAAAAGGTAAACACGCTGTGTTGACAACAACAATTAAAGAAAAGGCTCCACCGAGCCAAAAATTTGCTGCGACTATTCAGGTCAAACTGATTATATTACTTTAAGTGGAACTGAGATTTGAAATAAAATGATACAATAATGTAAGAAGAAATGTTTACATTTTAGATTTTTTTTTTCTAACTATTTTTCACTTTTTTTCAGGACTTTTCTTTTCAAGCCAACCTGTTTAAGCCACTCTGAAGTGGGATTGGAATCTTCTGATCAGTTTTACTGAATACTTTTTATGTTATTGTAGTTGACATTTTAGTCAAACTGTTTCACTCTTAAGTTGGATTAATGTTTTTGAATATTAATTTCTTGTCACGATTCAGGCGAGATTGTTTATACCAGTTTGAGTGGATCAGAGATTCAAAATAGATATGTTCTCTTTATAAGACAGAACAGAGTGGAATTATGATTTGTTCTTGTTGTGACTGAATATAGTTAAAAATAAGATCTTACATTATTCTAAGAAGAATTTTGATTGCATAAGTGTGTATTACAATAATTCTAGTTGAGCATAGCTTCTTTCATTGAAACTTTTAGCTTTAGATGACTTAGTAGCTGCTATAATGTACTATAAGTATATTTGCAATACAGAAATAGTAATCTAAGTATCGGATCATGAAAGAATTGTGTCGATATCAGCCAATACTAATAATCTGATAATACTGACTCTGATCGATTATCGGGAGTCACAAAGTGTGATTGAAACATCCCTACTTTCAACTGTTGCATGCTTCACACACACTTTCAAACAACATTTTAAGAAACTTGGAGCCACAGCTGCTCTTACAAATGTCATTATAGAAAAAATAAATATTTTCAGCATTAAATTATTATTATTATTATTACAGAAATAATCTCCCAGACACAAGTGTTTCTGATGATATTTCTTAATTTACAGTTCATTTAACAGCAAACACAATCAGATTTCTAATCAGACACAATTACATTTCTTTCCTGCTGACTTGGCAAAATCCAACTCTTGTTAACAGTTACTATTACCAACTCTCCTGAGTCCACATTCAAAGTGTTGACAGCTTGCTCAGTGACTTTTCCACAGAAACCAGGACAATGTTTCTGGGTTGAGATAAAGTCAGTCACGCTTGCTGTGAAGCATCATTAGCGTGGAGACGACCTGCTCCACAAATTGAGCCTCAATTACTCTTCAATATCTGAAAATCCCTTTTCATTCTCATCCCAACAGCCGGTATTGAAGGTCATACAGTATCTGAGCACACATGTATTGTAAGCAGGAGCAGGGTCTTTGATGTTTATTTGATCTTCACTTCAATACTGCATCTACAGTAACAGTAACACACATAGCTGCACAGCGAGACGCATTGAGGGCTTTGTTTCTTGTGAGAATTTCTAATGAAAAAGGAGGAAAATTCACACCGCGTTTCATCCATTATTCTGGAATTGGATACCAGGCTTCGAGAAAATGCCACGTGAAAGATTTTTTTGAGCTTAGGTTTGTGTGTTGATTTTCTCTGATTAACGGGGAATTGAATTTATTCCTTCATCCACATTTTCTCAAACTATTAGGTAAATAGAAGCCAGAGGTAATGAGAATTCTGCGCTTCTATTTGTTCTGCAACAGCAGCAATGACACAGGTTTCCAGAGCAGCAGGACGGAGAACCAAACAGTCAAGTCAAGTGTTGTATCCAGAGAGTTAACCGTCTGCTTTCTACATGTCAACGTGCCCAAAATATAGCCTGTGCACCTGGGCCGACTGTCTGCCTGTGGCACTGACCAGCAGCTTTAATTTTACATGTGACTCATCAATTATACAGAGTGGAAGAGGGATAGGTAACCGAGCAGGAGAGACAGAAGCCGTGCAAGATAAAAGTACTAAATCAACAAAATATTTTTTTTTCTAGTTCTATTCATCTTTTTAGTTCAGTTTCGTGCTGGTCTCCCTCTTTTCAGTGTTCCTTCGTCACTGCCGCTGGCAGTTTAACAAGGAGCGTCGGATAGTTATAAATATTAGTGGTATTGTTGACTTGCTTTGCTTCCTAGGAGCATGAGGGCCGATAAATTATTCATTTTTCTTTCTTACCAGGTGATTTCATCTCAGGGAGTTGTATTACATGCACGAGTCCTGTATAATATTCTTTTCATAACATTGTAAGAGTGAGTTCACACTCAGTGCCTCTGCCATGGACATCCTTCATTTTCCTCAGGGCATACCAGCTTTGTGTGTTGGCAGAAATAATGTATGCACATGCTACAGACACTGCAGAGCTACTTGCTGCATCTCGCAGTGCTTTGCAGAAAATGCTGTTCACTACAGCGTGAAGGCTGAAACTGGCTGAAAGACTGTGCAGGATGAAGGTTGCACTGTAAAGTAATAAGCCCGCCCTTTCAAGGACACGGCAAAACCAGTGTCTTTGTTTATTTGTGTTTATGCCTCACAACTCCAGTTCTCCTTGTTTTTTAATTGTTAAAATAGAACATTTCATGATTTTACTGACCGGGGGTGAGCTTAGAACAGGCTCAGCAAAAAAACAACAACAAAAAAACAGCATAGCTTGTGTGTGTTTATTTTCTGATGTGTGATTGTGTGTGTGTGCACAGATGGAGAACCAGGATTCAGTGCGAACGCTTCTCAAACGAACAGAAGCAGAGCTCAATGTGCGCGTGGCTGACGCCCTGAGGAAGCAGGAAGATCCTCTGCAGAGACAGCGTCTCCTGGTGGAGGAGGAGAGGCTCAAGTACCTCAATGAGGAGGAGCTCATCATCCAGCAGCTCCAGTAAGCACCAGGACAACACTTATCTGTTATGAACGGTGGTAGAACATCATCATTTCGTAAAAACACACGGCCGTATTTGAAAAGGTCTGATGAAAAAGAGCAAATCTATTAAATCGTACCAACAGTTAAATAACACGCTTGACTTCGGTGTTATACAAAAAAAACTAAAAATATCTTCTTTTAATACAACATGTGCTATTTGTGCCCTCTGTGCAGAACATTGATAAACAAGTTATGGATTTGTGCAACTTCATCCCATAATTCCTGAAAAGACATGTTATTGTGAATTCCCTGTTTAATTCATGTGATTGCAAAAAAAAACATGTTAAAAAAATACTTCAAATTTGAGTGTTGCTTTAACTCCTTTTTAATCTATTCTATAGTTTAACTCTTAATAATTGAAACTGAGAAAAACATGTGTTTGTGTGTGTGTGTGTGTGTGTGTGCATATTTCAATACATGTCTGTGCATATGGCCTCAGATCAGCATTATTCTCACCTGCATCAATGAGCCTTTGCCACCAATGACTCTGTCATCAATCTAAGTTTTCTTTCCTGACCACAGCACTCTAGGAGAGCTCTCACGAGAGCAGCGGTGTGAGAGCTGACCCGGCCGTCTAGACATCACATTTCAGCTCTTGTCAGACTCACTCAAATCCTGAAGCATCGACTTCAGAACAAAATGTTCCCCGCTGTCTCGTATGTCCAGCTGAAGAGATGATCAGTGTTAATGATTTCACCCGCTCACTTAATGTCAGCGTTATTGCTGATCATTGTAAATTATGTTTGGATTATGTGTTATTATTCTAAGAGTTATCTCTTATACGTTGTGTTTTATAACATATTAGATAACTGCTTTAGGCAGAACTCTCCATATCTGTCTCACAATTAGAGGGTGATGCAGTTATAGGATGATATTGTAACTGTAATTAAGCTCGACGTAGTGCAAGATGCTTATTAAGATCTGAGGTGTGAAACTACCCAGCAACTAATTAAAGTGACGGGAAAACGAGAGCAGAGAGGTACCTTAAGATTTAATAATCAGATATGTTTCTTCAGTCTCGTATGTGGAAACGTTCACTATAGTAACAAGGCCTGGATTTCGCCTCAGTGTCACACCGAGCAGGATTTGTATTTTCTGAGTAATTGGTTGAACTGTTAGATGATCTCTGCTAATCGATGTCAGTTAGCTTGCCTGGCTGGAGTCCGCTCACTGTTATTATGTGTGATTATATGCCAACCTTTTATAAGTTGAGCAACTTGAGACAACCGCTGACCCATGTCTGACCAGACTACACACAAGCTCAACATTAGTGATTTGAAGAAAAACAAATCCCTATTTATGAAAGTAAAACTTTTTTTACTCACTCCTCCGGTTCAGCTGTCCAGAACTGTTGATCCCGCTGCCAGTTGATTGAGAGACAGTTTATTGGCAGATGCTTGACTGAGGCTCGAACGCCATCATTTCTGAGATAAACACGCAGTGAAATGTTCGTGTGGCGGCGAAATCCCGGGTGTTCAGCCGTCTGTCTGTTCCATCCCAGCGACCTAGAGAAGTCCGTGGAGGAGATCCAGAAGGAGTCGTCTGTCAACCACAAGCTGGTGACGGTGCAGGAGCTGGAGGAGAAGGCCACAGTTCTGAGGAAACTAGGAGAAACGCTCACAGAGCTGAAAAGTGAGTCACTCACATCGCATGTGCAGGCAGTAAACAGAAAGCAGTCTTTCACTCTGGCAGAGAGTTTATAATGCTCTAATGACTCACTAAACACTGATTGTCTTTTAGTCACTCTGCAACATTTAATCAGTTTCAGATTGCTCATCGTCTTAATGAACTCCCTGACCATTTAAACCATTTCAAAAAGATGATCTTTGTTTACCACAGAGGGCTTTCGATGTTCTGGGACGTAACTGACTTGAGTTGTGTGCCTTGCCCTCCTGTGCAGATCAGTTCCCAGGCCTGCAGAGCAAGATGCGGGTGGTGCTCCGGGTGGAGGTGGAGGCCGTGAAATTCCTTAAAGAAGAGCCGCACAGACTCGACGCCCTGTTGAAACGCTGCAAGAGTATAACTGACACCCTCGCTACCATGCGCAAGTATGACTCTCCTGTGTACTTTTGTATATGTACTACTATTTCATTTGGGGCAGGTTCGCTCTGGTTAATATATCCTGTCTCCTGGTGATCACGGGGGGGAAAGTATCTAGATTTTCCAGTGATCCCATGTTGATGTCGATCCAGAGGAATAATTTTCACCCACTAACATTATTGTTCTGAGACGATGAGGTCTGCAGAGATGAATCAAAGTTATAACATGTAACGTAGAAAGCACTCCTCGAGTGTGTACTGAATCCGCTAGTATTATTGTTAATAAATGGCATGATTGGGTGACACCCTGATAAAATCCTTCTTTTTAATCACTTGAATAAAGGCTTTTTAATTTATGGTTAGTGTGGACTTGGACTAAAATTTGCCCTTCAGCACTCTATCATCTATCTCCTAATCAGCCTTGTGCCCAAAAAGCACCTGACTCTCTAGTTTAATTAATCACACAGATAAAAAACCTTATCAAATGTGTTTTTCTCTCATCTTGGTGGCAAGTTGAAGAATTCATGCAGCAGGAGTGGAAGTTTTTGCCCTTCGGTGTTTTGAGTTCTTTGGATCTTTTTTTGACATTTGCTAGCATTTGTTCTCACTTCAGACCATGTTTAATTCATGTTTTAGTTTGTGTCACACTCCAGTGAGTCGATTACTGAATTCATCCTCCATGTCCTGCTAGACAAGCCAACGAGGGCGTGTGGAAGAAGCAGGAGGACTTCTCTAATCCTTCATCAAAGCACAACGAGGACTTGCGAAAGTTTTCAGACTTCGACATGCCCACCAGCCCACCGCTCACCATCAACGACCTCGGGGGAGGAAACAGCCTGTCCAACTGGAGCCCTCACACCAGCCTCAGCCGTGCAAACCCGTCCGGCCCTCACAAGGACAATCACCCTCCTGTTCCCCACAAGGGCAAAGCTCTGGAGGAGCTGGAGCGCCGCGCCGCCGCTGACAAAGCTCTGTCTGTGGAAGTCCGACTGGTGAGACGCATTTATTCTCTCTGTTGGTTGGTTAGGCCCATAAATGTCAGGACATCAATACATTTGGCAGAATGTTGGCTATGTGCATGTACAATAAAGACATGGTTTACACTTTCAAAGGAGTTCAAAATATACAATGAAGGTAAACACAATATTATTTTTTTCAATTTCAATACATACAACAATTCACTGAGCTCCTGAGAGCAACACATTCTTTCACTCATGTTTGTTTTCCAACGTCCCTGATTTTACACCTGAAGTCAATGATTTGAATTGCTGAGGAAAGACTTTGGTGCTTTAATGTGTATGTGTATAATATAGAGGGCAGTGGTGGCCGAGATGTTTTCCCGTTCCAATCCCATGACGAATTGGATGCAAAGAAGTAATTTTCAATAAAGGATCAATAAAGTATGGTTTATTTTTCTGATGAAATACCACAATGTGTTTGAAATTAATTGATATTGCTTTAATATGAGGGTTTTTACATCTAAATCAGGTGAACATTGTATGAATGAAAAGATGTTTTATAAATGCCCTCCACATTTTTAGTGGACTAAAAGTAAATGGACAAACTAATTTAATAATAAATCAGATTTTAAATGTTAGTATTTAGTTCACTAGATGCCTCTACTTCAGTTCCTGCTGTTTTGGGGTCATTTTCTATTAGATTTCTGTCCTCAGCAAGTTTAATGCAGCTCACTTGGGTCCAGGTCAGGTGATGGACTTGGTCATTGCCGAACGTTTCTCTTCTTTCCACACTCTTTGCTTGGTTTTCGAGGGCGCTTTGGGTTATTGTCCATGTGAAGCTTTGATGAGTTCTGAAGTATCCGACAATAGCACGAGATGATATTTCCTGAACCTCTTCAGATTTCAGCCTGATGTTTTTGTCAGCCATCTTCAGTAAATTGTAGAAAACCTCTTGAAATAACAAGGGACTACCGCTGATCTGGCCACACAGTGGCGTAGTGATTGTCACTCTCAGCTCAAGGCCAGAATAACTCCAGATAGTCCACGCGTGGAAGTCATTTCCGTGTGTAGTATCCATGTTTTGCATTTGCCTGCATGAGTATTTTGCTTGCGCATGGTTTACCATTGTGTATGATGGACTCTGGTTTTCTCACACTTTTCAGAAACATTTGTTTGAGGTTAATTAGTGATTGTAAATTCCCCACAGGCTCATTTCAAATTAATTTCAAAACCGCAAATGCAGAAAACTCAATGTAAAAATTCTCATACACTTGACTGTAATCTGTATCACAAATACTAATAACACCAGTTAGACAACACCACAGTAGCTGTTTGTTTCTGAAGTGCTTACGCTCTTCACTACCCTTCACAGGCGGCAGAGCGGGACTGGGAGGAGAAGAGGGCCAGTCTAACTCAGTACAGCGCTCAAGACATCAACCGGCTGCTGGAGGAGACCCAGGCGGAACTCATGAAGGCTATTCCAGACCTGGACTTTGCTGCCAAGCAGATCAAGCCCTCCTCCAACACTCCATCCACCCAAATCCCGCAGAGTGGGTCGGCAACATTGGAGCACCGCGCCAACAAGCCCCAGCACAAGCTTTCCGGGAAAGAGGGAGGATCCAGACGTGGATCTGGTACGAGAGGAAGTTCAGAGCTTTGATCAGCATTTATTATGTCGCCGGTCGAATCAAATCCAGACTTCCTTCAAACTGTCAACATGAATTTATCCTGAGATGTTTTGATTTCTTTTCCAGATGAGCTGACAGTACCTCGGTATCGCACAGAGAAACCCTCCAAATCTCCTCCGCCTCCACCACCTCGACGCAGTTTCCCCTCCTCGCCAGGACTGACCACCCGCAGTGGGGAGCCGCTCATCCCTGGGAAAAGTATAAAGGTAAGTGTAATATACTCACTCAACATTTGCATGTCAATTGCCCTCAAATGTACGGATAATCTCTCCATGTAAATAGATGATCATGAGAGCTAATATCTAGATTTACAAAAGTGACACGGATGGCTCCAGACATTGTGTGCTGAGTAATAATAAGCTGAGTTCATAATCTCTTGTGTTTCTTCGTGGTTGCAGAAAACTGAATCCGAAGAGACAGATGGTCAGAAACCTCACATAAAACTGAGGAGAACTGTGTCCGAAAACCCCCGCCCTGCCTCCACACCCCCGACTCTGGCCTCTGATCAGAAGGAGGACAGAGACGAGGACAAAATCGCTGCCGAATTGGAGGTAAACAATGTGATGATGATGTGCTGAATACTCTCTTGTTTTCCACAAGTGTGAGATTTCAAGCAGTTTTATTATCTGTTAAGTCCTAAATACGCCTAAATACGCCTTGACTGTGTGTCCTCCCATACACAATGTGTGTGCAGACATGCTCACCACCATCATTAACACATGTTCAAGCAGCAGGTGCCATATGTCGGCCTGCTCCTGGCAGTGGGAAAGCCCAAAGATCACACACTGCTCAGTCACACACATCATCACCCAGGGCTCACAGATCACAGACACACAGATGGACCCTGATAGCTTCTTGGGCTTCACTTGATTTTGGATTGCTTCAAACTTGATGATACAAAGAGGCTGCTGTGTGTTGATCACAAAATTATTGACCGTTTGAAAACCTCCCCTCTCTCATTAGTTGTTTGAGAGAGTCCCGCTGAGGCGCTCTCTGCCCCCCACCCCTTCCCAGCCTATTAGTCCACGCAGCAGGAAAAGCGTGACCCCTTCCAAACCGGACTTGTGGCCTCCTGAGGCCTCGAGGACTGAGGTAACACTCCGGTTGACCCTTGAGCAATGTAAACTGCTGCCCTGCTCGCAGCCTCTTACTCTTCTCTTTCAAAACTCCTCTTTTTGGAAAGTCTAGAAAAAAGATACTTCTCTCTGTTGCATGATGTGTTTTTAAAATCAGAAACCAAAAAATAGGCAAAGTCAGCGATTTTATCAAACACAGAGGATTGAAATTGCTTTAAAGTCATGACTGCAACTACAAATTATGCCCCTTTTACACAACCTTTCAAGTGAAAACACATTGCTATTGCATTTTCGTTTCACAAAAGTTTCCCATTCATACATCAGAAACGCTATTATATTGATATAGTTTTCCTGCAGGGCCACTAGTAGGTGATTTAGTTTGTTTTGTAAAGAAACCACACACACATACGTGCAGAGAACAATACGCGATAAACATTAACAATGGCGAGTACTCGGACACTAGTATGGACTGATGACAGAGAAGGATTGATATTTTGACTCAACTATGGAAAAGTGACAGGAGAATATGGACTCGGTGTCATGACACTCTGGAGACTGCCATTGTTGATATTGTCCATCTACTCACACAAGTGCAAAAGAGGTATTTACTACGGCTGTTGTCTGCATGGGCAGTAGCAATGTTTCAGAAAAGCTGCGTTTCCCCTCTTTACACTGCAATGGAGTCAAAAGGTTTAAAAAAACTTGTTTTTTCAGTGACTCAGAGCACGGACACCCAAAACACAATTAAAGTTTTGCGTTTTCACTTGAAAAAGTTGTTGTCTAAATGGACCTTTGATCTCTAGTGATAAAGCTTTTTAGGTTAAAAGTGAGGCACTTTTTGACACAATTCAACATGAGTAAGTGGATACCCAAAAGTAGTACTATTAACTTTCAACTTCCATCAGCTTTCAAACTAGAGCAGGAAAAAGGAGAAAGTCCTTTTTTTAATCTTTTAGATATTTGGATTCTTGTTAGTGTGACTTCAACAGAAAGAAGCACAAAAATCTTGCAGTACAAATGGTTGCACAGTTACATAATTTCAAAGTGAATTTCTGCAGACTGCAGACAGAAAAGTGACCCAAGAAACAGTCTGGGGGAAGTAGTTCACCTAAAAAAAAGTACTATCCACTTCAAACATACTAATTACGATTCAGCATCACCACTCAGTTAGTGGGTTACTAGTTGGCTTCCTCACTTCTTTAAGAGTAGTGTCTTGTTCAACTTTTTTTTTTATATATATATCTGTTTCATCTATTTCTTTGAGTGAGATCATTTGATTGAACTTGCTTGTTGCACTTTAGATACAAAATTTAGTTTTCTTTCTTACAAATTCCACTTTCTCTTCAAAAACCATGCCTTTTGCAGTGATTCTGCTGTTGCTGTGGTGTGTTTGTGTCTGCAGGAACTATTTTTGGGAGTCTTCTTTTATGCAGTGGCCATTAATCTCACTTGAAGTTTGCAGTGCTTCATCTATGAAAGAGTTTATTTTGCTTTAATTTAAACCTGAAGTGCTTTCTTTATTATAGGAAAGGCACATGTGTCCTGTCCCCTACATCGTGTTGACAGAGTGTTCGCCGGGTTTGTCCACTGCCTCTGAAGACCCTGACAGAGGTTTAGCAATCGACTCTGAGGAGGAGAGTCCATCCCAAAACTGTCCCGGCCCTGACGTGGTCTACAGGGCTATGATTTCAAGAGAAAGGCATTCTGAAAGCCCCCCTCAGCGGGAGAAGTGCAGTACATATGTGGAATGCAAACAGGAGATCGCCCTGCTGTTGACGGAGCTGGAGATCCGAGCGGTGTCTCCCCAGGAGACTCAGGAGCTCCTGACAACTGGGGCAGTTCTGCATACTTTGAGCATCTTTCCTCAGACTGGAGAAGTCTCTGATGCCCAGCTGTGTGTACGACCTGTCCTTGTGCTGTTCAGGGAGGCAGAAACTGTCAGAGAGGCTTACAAACGGCTGTATTCCCTTTTAGAGGGCTCCAGACCTGTCCCCAAGCCCAGAATAAAACCCTCCCAACACCAGGGACAGCAGAGCGCTCTGGTGGAGGCTCTGAGGAGGGGATGCCAGACGGGGGACAGTGTGCTGACACTAAAGTGCACGGCCCAAATGATGATGACCGAGGTAGAAAAACATTCAGTAAGCAGAGAAGATGTCCGACGCAGCACCTACAGGAGGCTGGACAGCTTGGAGGAGACGATTCAAGAGCTGGAGAACACCTTGATAGAGATCAGTGGACATCTACCTACAGAGCGCCTCTACAGTGAAGAAATCATCTCAAGTGTTCCTGCACGGAGGAATGACGGTCCGGCTTCAGAGGCCAAGAAGCCACCAGTACCACCCAAACCATCATCTGTGAGCCCGGCATCGACACAGGTTCACTACTCACACCCGCTGTGTCGTCCTCCTCTGAGGCACCCTGTTCTTTTTTTCCTTCTCCTGATTGTTGGGACTTCCTTTTCAAGCTTCTGATGTCTGCTCCCTGCTTGAACTCAAAATATTCTTTAAAAACTGGAAGTATGCAGAGGGGACAGACAACAGCCTTCTTGCTTTCTGTGATTAGTGCTGGAGCTGCTATCCTGCTTATCCAAAAACCAGTAACTGTTTAATATCCATCAGCAACAGCATCTGTTCTCCAGACGTGAATGTGGCAATTTTAGACTTTTACTTCCAATATAAAAATGAATGCCTAAATAATGCAAACACAACGTATTTCCTGCTTATTTTGTTTCTGTCCTTGTTCAAGCAGTCTCACTTCAGATCTTTGTTGAGAAATCAAGAGCCTGTTTACGTGACAATGTTTTCAAGTGAAAATGCAAAACTTGTTGCAGTAAAGAAACAGTACAGAATTGATTTTGGGTCACTACTTTAAAGTTGAACGATACTTTTTGGTAGAATGTGTCAGAATTATTACATTAAAAAAAATGGATTTTTGGAAAATTCATGAGCTGTCAGAGTCGTTATGATAAAATACTACATTTCTTTTACTATGAGTTCCCTGTGAAAAATCAATCCCCTTGTACGCTTGGGGAAGGCCCACCCCATATTTCAACAACCACCCGTTCATCAGTGAGCAGAAACCCTGTCGGTGGTCTAACTGGCCCGCAGGATGAACTTACATTGCGTGAAAACCGCAAAGAAGAAATTGACTACTATTTTTTTACTGGTAGACTGTATTTGTCCTCAAGCAGCGACACTGTTTTCTTGTTGACTTCAGTTTTCTTAGTAATGCAGCAGTGAACGTTAACCAATTTAAAGCATTAGCTTAAAACCCGTTCTATTAGAGACTTGAACACAACAGGCTGAATGTGGCAGAAATCATCTGGTGAAAGAAGCAACAGGCTTTTGCCAATATTAATCTGTTATTTCTAGGTGATTCCTCGCCCATTTCACTGTTCTTTTCCAACTACCATCAAACTGAGCTGTATGTGGGCCGCGGAGCTAGAGCGAGTCTGACAACCCCGGTCTGATACCAAAACCCAATGTCACTTCAAATACACTTTGCACGTGCTGAACTCTGTTACCAGATATTGCAACTATTCTGCTTTCAACTCACCTCCAGCTGACCGCAGCACAACAAAAGATTAATAATCATCGAAGGACTTCCAGCGCTGCCGTGTCAGCTTCGCTGAGGTGTCTTGACAGCTCGTGTCGTCCTCCCTGTTGCTCCGAATGTGGCTCCCCACTCAGGGCCGGGCTGCAGTACTTGACAGTCGTATTGTCATGGTGAGTTGTAGCCCTCTGATGTAGAGCCAGGAAGTGCTCCCCTGGGCATGGCGGAGGATTTCAGAGTGTTCACGCATTATTTCATCACTCCCAACTTCAACCGCGTTCGTTATTTCAACATGACCCCTCTTCCCCCCACCTCTCGTCCAACGTTTGCTGGCGAACGCGCCAAATTCACACTGACAGGCGATCTGCTTTCAAGCCCGTTTTCAGTTCCGCTTTTAATTAGCACATTAGCATGAGGGTTTATCCATGAAGGAAGGAGTTTAGTCCATATTTTATGTCTGGATTTCAAAATTCTGTTTCCCATCAGGAAGAAAAGATTAGCTTAGCAGGAAAGAAGTTTCCAACCTTGTGACCTTTAATTACTGTATCGGAGGACATCTGGCTGATGCAGTTTCAGCTGATGTTTGAGTGTGCAGGAGAGGCGGGAATTTGACCGAGCACGTGTTTGTTTTTGAGCACATTGCAGACAGTGGATGGAGTAACTCAGTGGGAAAGATCATTAAGCACGCTGCCTCGTGGATCCCGCGGCGAGGCCAGGCTACGCAACGTCAGTTTTGATGATGCGTTTCTATATTCTGTTCTTTGTCATGTTCTGCTGATAGATGGCGAAAGTCTGTGAAGTGGATAGTTCAGTTTTACACCAGCTCTAAACTCAGATCTTAAAAAGCTCATTGGTCTCGGGTGGCAGGCTTGCTAGCAGGAATCAAACTCTGTGCCGACTTGATGTGTGTCTGAGGCGTAAATCGAAGGCAATGAAATGAAATGTGTGACCGTGTACTGCGACGTGTCCGAGGTGTGATTCATACTTAGTCTCTGCTCTCTTTCTCCTCCTCCTCCTCCTCCTCCTCCTCCTCCTCCTCTCTCCTTTATTGTCCTCTTAGGGAGGAAATAATTCCAGTGTTGGCAAGGTCCTTTCCTCCTCGGCTGCCTCCAAGCTGAAGCACCTCCAGCAGAACAGCACAGACAAGACTAAAAGTGTGAAGAGAGAGGACGGCCTGAAGATCCAGGGCCAGCAGCAGGTACCGTCACTATAGTTCCACTGATTTGGGGTCAAAACATGCTTGATCTGGTGGCATCCTGCTAGATTGCGCATGGATTTGAGCAAAGAGAGGCAGGGATTTTTTTGATTTAAAACAGTTGCGACTGAGAATCTTTTGATGCTAAATTGCTAAAAAACTCAATTTCATGAAAACTCATTTTGTATTTTAAACACCAGATCGAGCCTCTATAAATCATCACTTGCTTTTTTATAGTCAATCCTCATCCCACAGACATATTGTTAAACTTTTCAAGCTTAATTTGAGCCTTAAATTTGTTCTAAAAGCAACATCTTACCAAATAAGATCGATTAATCCATTCTTAACCCTTCAAATAAACCTTTTTAATTTCTTAACTGTATTTAATATACCATTTATTATGCCATCTGAATAAAGAACAAAGTTATTTTTAGTCTATGGTTTGTAATTCTTCAGTCTATCGTAATGTATTTTTGTTCTGATAAACAGCAACGATTGATCAGATTTAAAGCCACTTTTGTCAAATGCTGATAACTTGTTTGATGGTGAAGTTGCTTTCTTTTGACAGTCCCGTTACCGTGGGATTGTGGAAGTGGATTAAAGGATCTTCTGCACAGCCTGTAGGATCTCTTGTGCAAAAGTCACGTACCAGATGGGTTAAAGTGATGCAAGATTAGTGCTGCGATTACCTTCAAGTCTCAAACTAACTGTAATTATTGAATCTAAAGCCATTAAGAAATTATACTCTTTCAGTATTTAACAGGCACATTGAAAAAACTAAGTGTTTTCATTCACTTGTATTTCATTTATTAAGTCTCAGGTGTTAGAAACTCTCAGAGAGCCTAAGTTTAATCTTGCTAAACTTTTTTTATTAAAGCCTCCTGTCTGTACATTTGTCATCGTACATTACCACAGGGACAGCCCTCCGTGCCCTTTTCTAGTTTTAATTTGCTCACATTTAAATGCTTTAAAGTCTGGTGGCAACAGATTGGACATAAGGATGCTAGATGACCTCCAGAGGCAAGGAAATTGAACTGCTGAAGCATGTCAGTCGAGCAAAACCAAGAGAAGGGGGTGGGGGCAGGGGGGGACAAAGAAAAAATCTTAATGTCAATGTAATTTGAAAAATAACCGAAGCAGTGAAGTGCACCTAAACCTCCATCACCCCCAGAATTTGACAGAGCATTCAGACACAAATTTAGTCTTGAAGATTGCTGAGAAATGAAGGTATGAGGCAGGGAGAGAGATGTGAGAGATGGAGGAGTAATGAAGCTTTGGTCGCCTCAGACTGTGAGAAGATTGGGAGCAATCTCTGCAGTGCCATGTAATAATCGCCCCTCGAGTCTCTGGCAATCAGTGATTATTCAATATGAAGAGGACAGTTCTCTTTCTACCATGAAATCTTTCACTTTCCCTCTTCTTTATGACTCTCTTTTCCTTTTTCCGCTTTGTGTAGTCTGCAATTTACGCATGCCGCCCCGTTTTAATTTTTTTTTCTTCCTCCCTTCCCCTCTCCCCGTGTCAGTGTCACTCATTCCCTCAGATTTGGAGGCTTAGTGGATGCCTACACTTGTGTAATGAAAGCAAAATGAATCCCATTATTTCAGTGTGACACTCAGACACAGCACAGTCCCTTTGTCCTAAAACGCCCGGGAAAAAAAAAACAAGTCATTGTGAAAAGACGCCGTGTGCGTGAAAGACACAATCCTCACAGCGACAGTGGACACTCGGGGCTAATTGTGAATGTGGGAAGGTGCTGCTGAGCGGTATGGAGAGGCTGCACAGGACAGCTGCATGATGGGTAACACAGAGAGCGAAGCAACAAAGCTGCGTGATATAACCAGTAGAAAATGAACTGTGACAGACTTAATTGTTAGTTACTCTATTTTGAAATAAGTGTTGAAAATATTCCACAGGTCAAGTGATTCCTTTGTACAGCTGAAGTTGTACGTGGGATGTGATGACGAGCACTTACAAAGACATTGTTTGGAAATCTGAACACTTTTATTATCATAACTTACCGAAGCCTAAAACCCACCAATGTTTTGGTTTTTTAATTCAGAACGCCACTTTTGACGACAGTGTTGGTGTCGCCGCCGCTCTCTCATCATGCAAAGTGAAGGACTCATCAGATTGTTTTAATATTTAGTGCTGATATGAGCTATATTTGTAATGTCTGGAAGTTTGTAATAATTTCAATTGTTTTTCACTCTAAAAATTGAGAAGTTTGCATCTTTCCCGGTTGAGTTGCCAGAAGAAAAGCAAGGTGAGGCTGCGCCGAGCCGCACTTCCCCTCATCTACTGTTTTAAAAAAGAAGACGCATGAAAAGCTGACAGAGTTGGTTGTTTATTTGACAAATACAAATTGAACACTTCATATTTTACTAGAAAACAGATATTGAGGGAATATGGAGGGAAACACAAAGTCTTCAACAACATGCAGACAAAGGAGAAAATTCCTGCCGTTTGACTGAATGAGGTGATCGAACTGCTGTGCAGGTTCATATGCATCAAGAATACATTGCGATTTGAGTCAGTGTGTCAATCCCATAATACTTAACAAACATGCACACAAAGCTCTGACAGTTGTGCTGTTTACATGGACTCCGATTGGATTATAAACAGGATTATTGCACCTCCTCTGATTCGTTATCCTATTGTCCGTCGGATAGAGCCAATCTAATCAGATAGAACCGTTTACATTATATTATTTTAATCTGATCAATGTTAAATGTCTTGTCTCTGCAGTTTGTGCGAAGGTGGAACAGCAACTCACAGAGAAATAAGACTGACTGTGGAGACTTGTCAAAATGAATTATGAGCCCAAATCTGGCAACAATTGTGCAGTTTGTGAGCCTCATAAGTAGAAGCACAGGAGAGATGTGACGACTGAACCACCTGAAGAAGTTACTCCATGAATTAAAATGTGTCATTAGAGAAAATATCAAATACCAAAATGATGAACACTGTTAGTTAATTGATTTCATATACTGTATACTGTAAATATTTTTTAGTTCATAAATACAGGACTGTTATACTATTGTTAAATCTGACATGCAGTTGGTGATGCTGTGCGACAAATGATAACTTTACAGTGCCGGTATATTGTGGAAACTTCAAATCAACATTTTTATTCCAAAATCCTTTTTATTTTCTTCCAATTCTTCATTTTCTTAGAAATAATGATGAATAGAAAGGAATAAATGAAGGTTATAGTTAAAAAATATCACCACCTGAATGTAATATTTAATTTTAGACAGAACAAAACCTTTTATTTTATTTTTATATACTTTTTTTAACTAGATGAACTAGTTCTTTAACTAGAACTAGTTCATTTGATCATGTGATAATATAAGTTGACTGTCAGGCCAGATACCAGATAACAAAATGGAGACGAGAAAAAGCTAGTTGGAAGTCATTAAAGTTGGACAATGATTAAAACCGAACAGTCGTCATGGAGGGACGAGATTTATAGGTAATAGTGTCATCAGCATATCAATGCACCTGAGAGTCACCTGCACAAAGGGCCATGTTTTTTACTTAAATTCTGAATAGGACCTAAAATGCTTCCTTGTGGGACACCGTTAGATTGCGGCACTAACTTTGAAGAACTTAAAAACAGGCTATTGTACAAAACCACCAGAGTACGACCAATGTGACTCATATAAGTACATGAAGTAACCTTGAACTTCATTGTAAAACTTCTACTTTTCTATGGATTCCAAGAATTAAAATCAACAGTGTGTTCTATTTAGGAAAATATTAGAGTACATTAGAAGCTCATGCTTATAAATGAGTTATTACTTGCAGGTGTTGCATTATTGGAAGGTTTTTGTTCTTCCATTTTTAACTTTGGGGGCTGTTGTGAAACCCAGAAACTTTCCAACTTGGTGCCTTAGAAAGCAAAAGTAAAAATATATTTTTTTTTTTTCCAGTTTTGAAAAAGGGGAGCCATGATGTTGATTGTTGAGTGTTTTTCCTTATTTTTGCTGCTACTTTCTGAAGTTTTTATCCACCAAAACAGTCCAGATTCTTAGGATTCAGCTTACAGATGGATGCGGCAAAATCATTTGAAATTCAGTCTCATGAAACAGCTGAGCGACGGGCCGGGCTGGAAAAACATGCTGATTATCTGCAGCTCATCTCATCAAATTATGGAGGCGGCTGACTTGATTTGCATACAGCCTCTAAGAGCTAATTAAGAACTTTTGCCGACGCCACGTTCACTTCACCTGGTGTTTTCTTTTAACCCCTCCCTGACACAGGAGGTGATTTGTAAATAACATTTAAAAAAAGCATCTTATTATATCCACCAAAAAACAAGATGTATTGTTCTATTTCTGACGCCTGAAAAGTAAGTTAGTTATCTTGGGAGTGTCGAAACAGTCACAGCCATCCAGCGTCTCTCCATATTTATGCCTTAAGAATGAGCTGTCACCTGAAATTATCGCCGTGTGAGCCGAGCCCACAAAGTGCTTCCTCTCACCCTCATATCACCCTCAAAGTCGCCCCCTGCTGATCTGCACTATTGGCTCACATTGTTCCTCTGACAATCAGACATGCCCACCTTGGGTGACCTCTCTGCCGGGCTCTCAGCTGAAGGTAAAGGTGTCTCTTCTCTTAAGCCTCTCCTCGATGTCGCCCCCACACTCTTACCCTCCTTCCAAGCTCCCCCTGGTGATTTCAACTGTTCTCTTTTGTCTCCTCCAGCCAAATGATAGTGACATTTCTGGGACATTTTGAAGAGGGAGCAATCCCGAGAAAGGAGCACAGCACTTTGGAGTCTCTCAGTGGTCTTACTATCCCCCACACCAGCTTATACAGGGAAGATCTAAATACCTGTGTGTATTAACTATCTGTGCCACAAGCAGCATTATCTACACGATGGCAGTTTTTACCCGTTCATGCCAACTGCTGTTCATTTACAGGTCTTAAAAACCAGCTGGAGGACGGATTAAATGCGCGCTACCATCTGCAATCCGCTTCAATGAGCATGCAGGCACCACATTCTGGCTTTGTGTCGGTCATGAGTTTTGCACTAGCAGTTTCAAGTTAATGATTCTTTATCTGCCCGGCTTAATCAAACTTCAGGGCACGATAAATATATTGAGAGTCAAACATTAGGCCAGTGGGCCAAAACTGGCCCACAAGAAGCTCTAATCCGATCCAACAAACCGCCAACACTGAGAGCAGAGCTGAGATGTCTGAGACGCTGCCATGAAAGCCAGCTACCTGGTTGAGAGTAAACAAGTTTGTAAAAACACCGGTCCGGCCCGTTCAAGATGAAATTGATCTGTATGTGGCCTCTGAACTGAGATGTGTACAACAGGGACATGAATGCACAGGGACAACATGCAAACACAGAACATGCAAATTAGCTGGAGTTCAGCATGAAACAGAATATCTTCATTCCTCAAAAATGCTTGTGTAAATGGCAGTAATAATACGGGACATCAGACTGGCTGTATGTTTGCTGCTCTGACGTTATCCACGTGTGTTAATTTTGGGTGTTAGAATTAACAGAGCTTTTCCGATGGTGCTTTGCGCCTCTGTGCCCGGGCGGCCTGCTCACTGAAGCTTCCCTCGAAGGTATTAGAGGCATGAGGATCCTTCAAATCAATGTGCTGGATAAGAACAGACAGTTCAAAGCCACAATTTCTCCTCGTTTGCTTTGGCACAGATCAAGCCGGGCATGACAATGTGAATCACTTTCACGCCGCAGAACACCATTTCCATTTCCCATTTGGCCTCTTCTGGCAGTAAAGTAGGCTGTTTAAAGGCGCGGGGTGGAGGTGGGGTTTGGTGGGGGGGAGGCCGTGGACTGGGCTTGAGAGGAGTTCCTGAAGCAGGAGTGGCGGGCGCTGTGCTCGGCGAGCCTGATCTCTGGAGCTGCTACAGAGCAGGTGAAAGGCTCGCAGCGCCGCGCTCTAGATGTGCACGGCGGCTTTTCCTTTCATGCAGGACAAATCCTCACAAACCCAAAACAAACACTTTGTAAAACTTTTAGAACCAGAGTAAAAACTTTTAAATGACATTATGATGATCATCCTATGTTGTTGCCATTCAAGGCTGTAAAATAATGAACAGATCAGCAAAAGAGGAACAAATCCATGTTGTAAATATGTCGCCCACAAGTCTCACACTGTTGAAACAGTGTCATCTACTGGCTTGTGTCCGTCTTACACAGAGGGATTAAAGGCATGTCTGTCCATTGGAATATTTTGCATTTTTAATGAGGGAGCATCATTAAAACAAAATAGAGGCGGTCAACAGCCTCATCAATGGCGTCACTGGTTCGGTCACCATGTGTAGATGGCAGCCTGTGTCCTGGTGAGCATCACACATGCTGACATCAACCTGAATAACAATCTCCTGTGTTTGTCTCCTGTTCTGTTCTCACTCCTCCTCCTCCACCACCCTCCATCACTTGTTCCTGCGGCGCAACCTCACCCACCCCGTCACCCCGTGTGAACCTGCACCCTCCGGCCCGCCCATCTCCCGTACCTGTACCCCTGCAGCAGTGAGCGACCTGTCCGTGTCCAGCCTCTTCAGCCTCCTCCTGTTCCCGTGACTACTACTACTGCGCACACACACACACACACACACAC
Source organism: Parablennius parvicornis (assembly GCA_900302745.1). Taxonomy (NCBI): domain Eukaryota; kingdom Metazoa; phylum Chordata; class Actinopteri; order Blenniiformes; family Blenniidae; genus Parablennius; species Parablennius parvicornis. The sequence continues at coordinate 21,806 of OMNM01043822.1, forward strand.
ACACACACACACACACACACACACACACACACACACACACACACACACACCACACCCCCGCGCTCTTCCTCTGCTCCTCAGAAGCACATCGGGCTCCGCTCGGCTCTCCCAGCTGCAGCCTGCTCGCTGCCCTTTCACAGCTCACTTGCCACACATGAAAATGTTTATGTGGCCCTAATTGAATTTAGAGCTACATGGTTTACCAGATAGAAAAGCATTTGTAGAGCCGGCTGCTACACGAGAGATAATCCGGCTGGTAAAAGATTCCCCCCGCTTCTGCAGCCTATCGCTGCATTTAAGGAGCTTTAGTTTCAGCCATCGCTGGGAGAAGGAGGAATTTAGGTGGAGACGCGTCTTATAGCAGCACCGTGCTTTGGGGGTTGGAGTTGTCGCGGTGTGGCTCGTGATTTCAGCACAGGTTCATTCGTTGTTCTGTAAAGAACAGCTTCAGTTTGTTTTTGCCATTCTTCTCTTCTATTGCATTCTAACACAGAGCATGAAAACCTTCAGGTGGAAGTCACATGGTCGTTTCCATTTCCACAATAATGTTCCTTTATTCCTGAGCATGTTCGTGTGTCTTAGCAGTCTGAATGGACAAAAAGGGCCAAGTTCAAGGTTACAAGGGCCAATAAAGTCAGGATTTGTGATGAGGGGATGCAGTTTTTGGCTTTACCAAATAGAAAATGTATTATAGTAGTGGAATTAATTAATTATTGGCTGCAAATGAAGGGGACTGCTTTATTAATGGACACAAATCTCTATTTCACCTTAAAAAATTATTATAAAAAATATATAATCACGAACATGACACAGTTCAATTTAACATTAGAGTTGTAGCAGTGGTTTCATACTTTTCTGATCTTAGCAGTGTTAAGTGCTAAATTACTGTAGATTATTCCAAGTCACTTGTTTAATTAATCCATTGCGTTCTTTTAATTGTAGGCTAGTATCTATTTAATCAGCCAGTGGGAGGAAGTTGCTCTATAATCTGGATATATTGTTTCTTGAAGGAACTAAATTTCTTCAGTATAATGAATTGGACTGATGGTAATGCTAAAGCTAACAATAAGCTCAGAGCAGAGCAGAGTTAAACAGCTGTTCTTCAACTGCTTATTAGAGCGCAGCAGCGGGAAAATGTGGGTTTAGGGTGAAGCCTTCTCCCAGAATTATCTCATTTAAGTTTGTTTTTTTTTTTGAAAAAAAAAAAAATTTGAGAATAATACTGTTAATGCTATTACTGTACAGTTTTCACTAGTGAGAGTGCATTTTTACATCCCCACAGCTGGTAACAGTCCAGTCCATTTAAACCAGAAATCCTTATCTACTGTGAGACAATGTGTCTGCCTTGTGTGCGTGTGTGTGTGTGTGTGTGTCTGTGTGTGTGTGTGTTTTTCCTTTGTGCCCACTGGATAACAAGATACTCAGCGGTCAACAAGGAGAAAAACGAAAGAAGTTCTGGTGGGACCTCGTCCTTGGCCAGTGGGGCTCCAGATGTGGAAATCACCACTTCACTACCTCTGGGCTGTTTTTATTACTTTATTTTTAGGGGTTATTTTAAGATGTTTGTGCTTTGTTTTGCTCGGCAGCACATGAGAGTGACAGGAAAGGAGAAAGAGTAACGGCTGCGTTCGACATTCAAACAGAGTAATGGTTCACTTGTGACACTGCGGCAGTGACTTCATCATATTCCTTGTGCTTCTAATGCAGTAGAAAGGTTGTGCAGATTAATTGTGGTTTAACATAATCTCAGCACACAATGTTGTGGAATTCTGTACATATGTTATATTACCCTCAGGGTGAATGTATATGCGTACCGTGAGTCATGGTGGAATACTATTGACATATTCTGTTGGCCATGTCTTTGTTTCCCGACGGGTTGTGAACAGAGAAGCAATATTGACCGCCTCCCGATCTGTTCCTCTGGTATTACTAAACATGTCATTGCAATGCCGAGCGAGACACGTGTGAGCTGCCTCCGCAACTTGAGGCCGACTAGTTGTCAACACGGGATCGGAGGTCAAGGAAGGAGAGGATGCCATCGTCCCATGCTCCTCTCTGACTGACGGGCACCAGAGCATTAAACGTGCTGACAGGTGACTGTTTGAGCCAATCAATTGCATACTGAGGACGGCAGTTAACAATAGAACCTGCAAGCGGTTCATGGATGGACATTTAAATTCAACGTTTTACTGTTCCCAGTCACAGAACCATTGCAGTTTTAAATTCAAACTATTAAGTCATGGTCAATAACATTAGTACTTGATTACAGTTATTGCTTTGGAAAAGTACTTACCCCAATAATTACGAGCTATTTGAGAAGGCAATGCATGTATTGTCTCTGTAACTAAAATATACCAAAAAAAAAAAAACCTAATAAATAATATAACATAGCCATCAGACTGGCAGTATCTTCAGCTAATGCTAAAGCTAACAATTGACATTGGCTAAGTTCCCACGCCATTTATAGTGAAAACGCATCAGTTTTTTTGTTTAGAAAACAAAATGCTATAATCGTTAATGTGGGAAGACACAGACATTTATATGGACAGAAGATGAAATTGGGTTGCTCTTACTGTTGACTCTCGGTTACTAATTCCCAGGAGAATATGGGCTTTGAAAAATTGCTGGAGGCAAATGCTGTTATTGTCCATCTACTTGTGCATGTGCTGAAGTACTATGGTACTGTGGTGAGCATGCGCAGTAACAGTGTTTCAGAAGAGTTGCTTTTCTCCCAGTATCTGTGGAGGCTGAATCAGAGCATTTTCAAAAAGTAGTATTTCTGGCATCTCCGAGCACAGTTGTTGTGTAAACGGACTCCGATAATGCAGCAAATGTCTTGCATTTTCACTTGAAAGTACTGAGACTGCAGCTCTCAGTGAGGAGAAACATCTTACTGAATAGTCAGTAAATGAAACTATATCACTCTGTATCTCTCATGAAATTCTATGAATTCTCTGTCACCTCTGTTAATTCTCTTTTAAAATGGAAGTATGTTGGTTTATAGTTACTACTGCTACATTATGGTTAGCACAGCTACATACAATTCAGTTACTAAGGTGTTCATCCTCTAGTAAACAAAGTGAACGGTTAATACAGTTTTGACTAATGCTGAAGCTAAAATAGGTCTTGTTCTTGACAGAATGAAAGCAGTTCGGTATATTAATCTTTAAGGTTACTCTTTTTATATTTTTTAAGATGAATACATTACTGCCAAAGTGGCTCTATAGTAGCAGTTAACATAAAAACACACAAATACCAACACTAATGATGGTGATATTGTGCTTCGAGCAGTATCGTCTGAGTATCAATAAGGGTCGGAGGGTTTTGTCACACAAGCGTTCGGTTGGTTATCTGACATTTTGCACCCGCACGCATACACCCGGTAGTTCACTCGAACACACACCGACACACCCACCGTCACACACACGAATCTATCAAAAGACATCCACTTCATAGTTGATATTTTGTTATCAGCTGGATATCAAAGAGCCTTGATCCATAACAGGCTATACAATCACCCCCGCCCCGCCTTTCCTCCGCCACGGGCGCCACATCGGTCTGTAGCCTGTGTGTCGGAGGGGAGAGGAGAGGGCGAGGATGTGGTTAGGGAGGAGGAGGCAGAGGAATCCATTTGAAAGAATCTGAATACGCGGGAGTCTGGGGAGCATCATTTTTTGCTCTGCTGCATCGAGTCATCGTGGAGTGGGTAATTCAGTCGAGTGGAAAGCGTTCTATCAGGAGGCAGACAAAGAGCGTGCCAACCATCAAGCTTCCTCACTCTCATACTCCCAACGTTAGATGCAACATCCAGACGAGATTACAGATAATTACAGCCAGAGAGAAAGAGGAGATAAGGTGTATTCATTTTGGAGTCAATTCCCTGTCTTTAGAAGGTCTGAAACTCATGAAGCTGTGTTGCTGAAAAAAAACCACTGAAAGGACAACAGAGGAGTGCTGAATATTGCATGACGAGAACAGCTGTGAATGGGTCGGATTGCAGGGTTTCAAGAAATTTATTGTCACTGTACGATGAAATTTTAAAAAGCTACAGCTGCTTTTTGGTGCAAGTAAACAAGAGTGCAAAAACATGAAGGGAGTACAAAACGTGGACAGGGAACAAAAAGTAAACAGATTGCAAATGTCATGTTTGAGTTCAAATAGACAGAGAGGGAGGCAACAAGAACACAGTCATCCATTGAAGCCGCTAGGTTGTTCGAGGAAAAACTGGACAAGCTTAGATTTACAACCATCTTTGATAAGATGAACTGGGTTTCCAAAATGTCATCCTCCCCAAACAAACAAACAAAAGTGGGCAGAGGAAAAACAATTGGTGAATCACACGGTTCAAATCCACCCTGTCACCTTTGTTTTTGCATGTTTATTTCTCGTTTTTCATCTTTCTCCTTTCCTTGAACAATTCTTTCTTATGGTGCTTTGAACCTGTTGTTATTTACACAAACTTTATTGAAGTTCAATTAGGATCTTTCTCTGTAAAACCACAGCTACATTTTACCGAATATAATCTGAACCTGACTTTTATCATTCGTCACATTGAAGACTCAGTTTACGCCACAACCTTGTCAACTGAAAATGAAAAACGTCGCGTTTTGGGTGTCAGTATATACGGTGCTCAGAGTCACTGAAACAGCAACTTTTTGAAAATGGATCCTAAGCTGGAAGTTTTCAAACTCTGCTCCCATAGAAATGGAGGGGGAATGCAACATTTCTGAAATGCTGCTACTGCACATGTGCATGGTGCAGTAAATAGTTCTTCTACACATTTGTGAGTCGATGGACATTAATAACAATGGTGGCCTCCAACGTGTCATAACTCACAGTCCATATTCTCCTGGGACTTGGTAGTTTCATTGTTGACAGTCACATGTGATAACAATTCAAGTCTACAGGCAGGTATGTGTGGTTTCATTACAAATAAAATCACCCACAGTAGCAACTGGTGACCAGGCACGCTAGCTACACCGTTTTCAACGTTTCTGATCGTTTTCAAAATGCTGCCATGTAAACGCGAAATTTTTCTTCATCAAAAATGAAAAATAGATCCTCCTGCTTTTATTGTTGTCCCGTAAACGGGGCCTAAATATGCTAATCTTATGTTCTCAATTAACACTTGGACCTTCTTACCAAGAAACCACAGCACTCGGAGCTCTAACCCCCAAGCTCAGCGATGGTCTGCTGCAGAGTCCAACAACATCCAAAGCCTCAGACCAGAACCCTCAAACTACCAGGCCTTTTCAGAGGACCCGAGCGTGACGATAAAACAGATACCAACCTACGAGGGCGAAAGAACCTCACCTGTGAATCCTTCATCTCAACTTGGGGTCCAAGTACCAGAAATCATAGAGGTGTCAAAGACTTATCATATTTGTTGAATCTACAGCAAACCTGACAAACTGTTCAGTGCTTCCCTGATGAAGGTTCTTATATGTGTGCTTGAGCCAGTGTTTGCTCTGATTGTTTCAAAGAGAGTGACTAAACAATGTTTGTGGTCCTCAATGAAGCAAAGGTAAGTAACCACTAAACCATACAGTGTTTTTATATAAGATACCATGTTCAGTTCAGTTTCATAATAGCAACATTTCTCCGTCTTCGTTCACTCTCAGGGGTCGTCCACAAGAGGACGCCGGTTCACGTAAACGAGCTGTTTTTGGCCTATCATCCACATGAGGCGGTGTTTTAGAAGACCAAAAACGATTTTTTTTAACACGGGTTCCAGAGTGGGGAAATTCTGAAACGCTGGCTCGACGGGGTGTTGTGTGAGATGTGGACGATCTCTTGTGGAAAAACGACGTCCCCGCATCCCCCTCCACCCCGCGGTTCGTGCCCCAGAAGGAGCTGCAGAAGCTACTGACGCGAGCCGGAGGAGTAGGGCCATAGACCTATATAACATAGAGTTATACAGAAGACCATAGATATACAGAAGACTATGAGCAGGAGTTTATTTCTAAATTTCTATGTGCTTCGTGTGTTCTTCTGCATTTGTGATGTATTTGGTGAGTCACAGCGCCCTTAAAGGCCTGGCATATGTACTACATGCCCTGAAGCCTCGTGTTAAGCCATGTTCATAGTGACGTGTGGATGGAATTTTTTTAGAGAAGGCCAGGGAGAAAAAAGATTGTTTTCCCTTGTGTGGATGTACCCTCAGTCCAAACTGCCATCCTTTGGATGTGGTGGAGAAACGGGTTAGTTCGAATTTGCATATTTAAAGACCTGAAGCATCTTCTACTACTGTCAGAGGGCATTATTTACCAGGAACCTGTACAAAGAGCACTAAACTGCATGCCCATGCATTTCATGTGCTTTCTGTTGGCATGTGTTTCACGGGTGATCAAATAAGAAAAAAATCACAAGTGGCATTATGTGCAAACAGGAGCATTCAAATTAGGTTGGCTTTTTTTTTTTTTGTGTGTGTGTTAGGCCCTGTTTACATGAGACTGAGCTGCTGGATATGTTGTCATTTCTGTGTTTGTTTGCTTGAGTTCAATGGAGTGATTGAATGGGAGCCACAGCACCATCACCTTATTTTATTATATTATGAAACTGATGCAATCCTAAAAAATGCAAAAGAGTTTAGATGTTTTAAATCACATTGCCTGTTGTCCTTTAATTAATTAAAATAAACTCCTAAAAGTATTTTGCATGAGAAAGATGGCCAATATTCAATATTCATGAATGCAAACACGCTAAATGTAAACTGTGTGTTTATCAGATGTGATCCTCAATTTGTCCTGTTTGTAGAACAGATTCCATGTGTGTGCAAAATCAATTTGGCATCAGTTACTTATACAAAAACCTTTAGGGCATCAGGCCACTTGTATCCGATACCTTCAGTTTTCTTTCCTCAACAGGTCAGAGCTGTTTCAGCAAGATCATGGGAACCTACACAGGGTCAAAAGTGGAGTTTTAATATGGTGGGTGATCAGTGTAGCTTCTTTCTGCACACTTGTGTGTAGTCAGAGTAAATGGCATGCTCACAGTTTCAGCGTTATAGAGAGTGACATGCAGTGTGGGCGGATTCACCGTTCGGACCATATCTGCTCCCGAGGCTGCGATGCACATGGTGGGGCTGCCACTGAAATTACTGAAAGAGCCCACTCCACATTTCTCGGAGCTCCCTGTGGGGCTGCCACTGGAGGAGGGAGCTTCTCTCACTGCTTTGACACGTTGCATTAAGACTCGCAGCGAGTGCAAACCCGACACGATGACGTTATCACTGCTGCGGCCATGAATAATCAGCTTTAAGATATTGGTACAGTGTATATCTCAGAGGACTGATGACCCTGGGAAACGTGTTTATGGGAGAAAAGTGAGGCCTTGGATTCAGTTTAGTGGCACATAGATCCAACCCAAGAGCAAGTTTTCACCACCCATAGTAAGCACAGAGAATTCAATATCTGTGTTTTCCCCTTCCTGTAGTTTTAGTGTGGGATGCTTGGACTTTATGAGGTTGCTTTGGTTTATGCTACTTCACTGTAACCGGCGATGAATCTCAAAGGGAACTATAATACTGCTTTTCTCTATTCTTAATAAACAGCTGTGACAGCTCTGCAGTCAGTTTGAAACATGAATTGCATGATCGGTCCATAATGTTTGTCTGTGTAACTGCAGGAGCCACAAACAGGCTTTTTACTGCTGAAATAACACCAAAGTGTGTAATAGGACTAACAGCTTTCACACAGTCATAATACACACCATAAAATGCAGTTTTATTTTTTAATTGGACAGAAGTGACCAAAAGCATGAATTAAAAGCATCTTGATTATGTCATCCATAACCTACAAACATGTCTTCTACAGTTCATTAAGCTTTGCTAACTAAGTGGCTCCCAATGATGTCAACCATGTCGTCAGGTTGAGCCAGTAAAACAACAATCCATCAAGCTAGAGAGCATTTTGTCTTCAAGTTGATGTTAAAAGTCAAGAAATGGATGAATGTGTATATTTGAGCCAGTTTGAGAACGACTGCAGCTCCCGTCGGCATTGGTCTGGTTCAATCATCAGCGGTCAATTGGGTAGCATTTAATAAGACTTCAGGTCCATTTTTGGAAGATAAATTCCATCAAATTGGGAACCTCTTCATCAACTACACAACAAGAAGAGACTTATCATATGTTGTAAAAGCTCGGAAAAGGGTAAACAATGCAATGACAAACCCCTTGTTGTACTAATACTCTGAGGGTAAATGACCCAGTTGCTTCATCTCCAATCAAATATTGGAATGTTTTTTGTTTTTTTGCTTCTGCTGTTTTTATGGATGGGGGTATATTCTATGGTAAATGCATTTCACTTATCTAGCTCTTTTCCACCACGTAAGTAGTCCCCAAAGTGCTTTACACTGTTGTTCACATTCACACACACACCGATGGAGGCGACTGCCATGTAAGGCCTCAATCCATTCATTGGGAGCACTTTGGGCATCAGTGTCTTGCTTAAGGACCCTTTGACATGTGGACAGAGGGAGATTGCAAACGGGAATCGAACCTGAAACATTTTGTTTGAGAGACGACTGCCCCTTGTGTTGTCATTTGTTGTTGCAAAATAAAAAATAAAAGGAATGCTGGCAAATAAAAAATGCTGCAGAACTTAATCCTCTTTGGAATTCGACACTATTATTGAGGCTTTCGCTTGAAAATTGTGTACCTCTGCATTTTTATAATCCGTATATAAAGTGTGAGTGTGTGTGCGCGCGCAAGTGCGGAGCTCACTTCCATAATGTGGCAAGTAGGTTGATAAAAATGAGGATACACGTTACTTAATTTGATATGTATCTTGTTCATGTTGGGGATTTTTTCGGATGGATGGATATTTTATTCTATTTGATCCAGTCCATTTTAATTCAGTTGTTTTGTATCATCTTTCCATACCTCCATTTTATTTTCGTACTCAAATTGCTTATGTACTGTTGCTCATCTAATTGTTGTATTTTTTTATTGAAATTGATAAACTTTGTTTTCAAAGTGGATATAGAAATAAACAAAAGAGTTTATTGGGTTAGGATGTAACATAGTGTAAATCAAAACAGATTAACTGCCCTCAGGCAACCAATGTGAACAATGTTGTTTTAACATTATTTCGGCTTTGACGTAAGTGCAAGATGTGAGTCTTTCTAGCATCACGTTTTTTCCATGAGGTGGCTACACACACAAGAACCGACAGAGATTTGAGCTCACTGATGCCATATGAGTTTAATATGCAGTATCCCTGCATGCAAACACGAAGGGGCCACGGGGGCACTTTGTTTCTTTATAAGCTCAGAGATTCGCTCTAAAGTATTTCCATATTGTGATGTACAGAATTCAATATGTCTTAGTATCAAGGGCAGTAATAGAGTGTGAATCCATGTGGGAAGATTAGAACAATTCTATCAGAGATCATCGCGTGCAAGTAATATTGTATATGCCTCATCTGGTCCACCAGCTAATGTCCACCATAACAACCAATTCCTGCCTTGTGAGCAGGCTCCAAAAGGCCTAAGCGGTGGCATATGTTTCTCCAAATTAAGAGTCTGTTGGAGCGTGTGAATTGGCTGCGCTCTCAGCGGCTCCCCAGATGGATGAAGATTTCCCCGAGGACAGGAACTTAAACCATCTCCTCCTCTCCTCTCTGGGTCCTTCTGTCTGTTATAGATATCACGAGCCCACTTTGTGACCTTGGGAGGAGACATTTACATAGCACGTTCCCCTCCATCCAAACCGCAGAATATTGCTCGCACACCTCGGGGAGGCAGGGAAAGTGACATTTCACCCTTGTCTGTGGACGGTGTTTTGAATGTTAAAATCTGTCTTTTGTGTTGAGTTTACCTGTCGGAGGGTTCAATAACACCTCGCTTCTCTCAGCGGGAATGTGGAGGAAATGAGCTTCAACAAAAACAGCGGCAAACCCGGCGTTGAATAGGTGGCTGACGTGCTTCTCTCTGCCACTGGGGACGATCACTTTACGCCATCAACTCTCCCTAACAATGAAAATCTCCCCAGAAGCCACATTTATATAGCAATTAAAAAGCAAAAGCATTTGTTCCCTGTGGTCTCATAAAAAAAAAAAAAAAAAAAAAAAAAAACCCTAGGTGGTTAAACCCTGGTATGTACTTGCTTTAGCCCTGCGGGAGGCAATTAGAGATCTACTTCTGCTTGAGATTCACGGTCATCCACATTCGCTGAGAAGTGATTTATTGATACATACAAACAAACAGCGTAAATCTTGATTAGTAAACAGCGTGTGTGGTGACGGAGTCTGGAGCCTGCATGTTGGATGGCAGAGATCCTCCGGCCATTTCTCTGCAGGTCTGGCAGCCCGATGGCAGCCGCGGGCCGTGTCTCCATGAATCCAGCTCGGATGAGGCCTGAATGCTGATGGATCAGAGCGCCGCATTAACAAGAAGAAGGCCGCCGCACCTTCCTGGCACACAGATATGAAAGCACAGTGTGGTCTGGGCTGTCATTTAATCCCCCCCCCCCCTTGCAAGAACATTTCAGCAGCATCACTTCACTGGACCGTACAGCAGGAAGCTGCAGATTGACTTTGGCAAAATGGAGTACGATGAGCTCACAAATACTTAAAGTAGGAAATGTTTCAGAGAAAGGTTAGGCAGATTCAGAAAGTTAATTAAAACTGAACTGATGTTGGATTAATGGTGGGCAGGATCACAGGAATCAGAGATTTGGATTTCAGATGATGTGCAGATGTGTTGCGCGGGTATTACAAGTGAGGCACACATCTAATATTCATGTTATGTAGAGTTATGAAGCAAACGGTTTTCCTTTAATGGTGTTCTCAGAGTGAGAAGTGAGTTGAACGTGAGGGAACCAAAACAGGGTTGTCTTTTTTGACTTTAACTTCAAAAAGCTTAAAATAAAGAATACATTTATTTTATGTAATAGAAATAATGCAGTAAATATAATCCCCCCCCCCAAAAAAAAATCTAAATCAAGTTACAGTGCAGCACCATTGATGTAACCGTTTCAAACTATAAATAAAGACTTGAGGTGTTTCTGTATTCACCTCAAATCTACAATTTTTGCTAACTGTTTACATTTGGTGTTGGTGAAGCATATGAATATTTATCTACTCCCATTGTTAATTTATATGTCTCATATTGTTTTCTGCACTGATTTGTGAGTGGTTTTATTACAAAAACAACCAACTCATGCCCTGGCATGCCATCATCGTTTTCAGCCTTTCTGCGTTTTCCTCGTAAACAGACATAATTTTCAAAGTGTTGTCATGTAAACGCAAACCACTTCTGAAATAAAAATTCAAATGCAATGCATTTTCACTTGAACCCTTGTGTAAACAAATCCACAGGTGAAAACTCTGTTACTAACGAGAAACAAGCCCACTAAAACTCCTTTAATTATATTCGAGTTGAATTTAATCTGAGCAATCAACCTGAACCAGATGGGTTTTTTTGGGGGTTTTTTTTCAGAACAATGAAATGAATCTTGAGTTAATCACATATCAAAGTCTTTAAATTCTATAGAAATGTGGCCTATTCAGACCAGAGCAATCACAGCGTTGCCCGGAGCAATCACAGGGTTGCCCAGTAAAGCTAGGAATCTTAATTCCTGAATAATACAAGAAATAATTGAATCATTCAGGATCATGATTTCTGCTCAATGCACATAAGTCACCATCCAATGCTTCAAAGTGTGTAAACATGCTGGGATCAAAAACATTAGCAGTCATGAGAAACACAACAAGAAATGTATCAGAATTCAGTCAAAAATGGTCCATGAAAGAATGTATGATCAAATATTCTTATCATCTTCTTGCATAGCCCCCAAAAAGAGAATGGAATATTCTTTCTGAAACTTCAACAGTCATAATCATCCTCTACTGATGCAGAAAGGTTCCTTATGTTATGATTTGCTCAGATGTCAGACACCAACACAGGTGGAACAGGATCTTCTTAGATTAGATCAAACAACAAATCAGAAATCCACATAGACAAAGCCAAAGTGCAATTAAGCTCAAACTCACCAGGTGAAGACAATCACACACTCGGGTGAAACACATCAGGGCAGGGAGCAACTATCACATACAAGACAGGAAGGCAAAGAGCCTGAAACTAGACAGAGTCAAAATTTCAAAATAAGACAAACTAAACTCAAACCAAGGCAACTAAGCATAAACATTTTTAAAGCTTTCACATGTTTATAATTGGAAAGTCATCGCAGAACAAGTGTTTCACAAGGTGATTCTTACATGTGTGCAACTTATCATTCACAACAATGAAGTGAAGGTAGCTAGCATTAGCAGTAACTGATCACATTTTACCTTAAAACACTACATTTTATCACACAGTTTTATGTTTTTGAAGCATGAAGGTCATCAAATCATTTCACATTACGGATGCAGAAGCTTAAGACAGGACAAGACCTCCTGATGCCGCAAACGTGTTGACGGGAGCACTTTTTATGAACGGACACGGAATCGTGCTCTTGATAGACTCTCCGTGACAGGACTGACCCAGAGGAAAGAAACTGGATCTACAGTAAGTGGTTTGGCCGTCATGTTTGCCCTGAGTTTTTTCCCCCCGATGGGAGACGATTGAAAGGGTGACGGAGGGAACGAGAGGGTCACCTGTAATCTCCTGATTCTATTGCCATGCGGAGCTCAGGTGGAGGACAAGGTGGAGGACAGTGAACCTCTGCTAATTCAACAGAGCAAGCCTTCCATTCCCCCTCCACCTCAAGAAAAATGCAGCAGTGAATGGCAGATTGAAATGACTCCCATTTATGTGAAACCTTTTTCTGCTTTACCCACCAGGAGCGTCATGCATGACTAAAAGACATGACAATCGCAATATAGCGCCCGGCACATGTTTGTTATAATTATGCCCACAGCAGCAGGGGCGTCAGTTTGTAATAAATGTTTCAAAAGTTGAAATGCTTTTTGCATGGCTTGAACAAAATCAAGATGTGATGTCTTGCATTGTTCTTTCTTCAGCAATTCTTAGGTAGAGAAGTGTTGAAGAAATTCAAACAGAAACTAACGAAATCACTGGACTCAAGGCTTGTGCCCAGACTTGATTAGAGATGAAGTTAAGATGTAGCGAATTCAGAAAGGAGTACACCGATAATGTATTCACGAAGGGGAAAACTGACTGAAAATAGTTTAAATCAAAACAGAGACAAAGGCATCTATGAAACGTCCAGACCCAGCCTTAAGTATGTCAGCAGATTTGAGCGTCCTTCAAACTGACTGTCTCCTGCCAAGGTCCAGAACAGAGCAATCCATCTTCTGCCTGCTGAACCAACTGTCTTTTAGTAAAAAGGCCTGGAAGTGGACCTTCAGGGTCGGATAGGGTCACATAGTGAAGTGAGAAGATCAATTCTTCTCGACAATGGTTTAAAATTCATATTTTAAGATTCCCGTGAACCATCACAGTCCCCATACCGACAGATCTGAGGATGAAGAAAACACAAAACCACAAAAGGTGTGAACATTACTGTTAAATTGTAATCTGCATCATATAATGGGAGGAAGATATGTAATGTGGATTTCTATGCTCCTTGAAAGAAAACAAGAACTAACATGTGGAAAGCAGCAGCCTCTAAAAAAATTGGCTCGAACCACTTTATATAGTTTTTAAAGCTTCTGTGAAAACACGTTAATGGTACTGAAAGTTCTGTCTGCGACATGTTTTTTAACGTGAACATCCACCACTGACACTGCATAACCTGACACACCCACTTCACACATGTTCAATCAAGTGATTTAAAAGTGAAAGGGTCTGAAGCTAATTTAGCCATTCAACCAACATGAAGATTTTGTTCAAAACCCATATTGCCAACAACAATGGACAAAGACCGAAGAGAACAAGGATTCCACAGTCAGACCGATGCGCCGGTTACACGTCTCAGGTGGGTTCGTTCCACAGCTCACTGTTAACCATGCGTCATGCTTTGTCAGGCCGTTCAGCTTCTCCAAACTTTTCAGGCCACCGAGCTTTTCTTCCTTGTGCAGTGTCCTTATCCTGCCTCTCACACCACCTGAGAGAAGAGGGAGGAGGTAATCAGCCCTTAATGGGACTTAGATGTGAATCACACCTAGTAACTCCCTTGAGCCACACCTCCAGCTCTCCCCCACCCCCACCCCAACACTCGCGCGTATATATACACAGACACACACACACATGGACTGATTCGCAATGTCGGGCCACATATAAAAGTAACATACATATTTTAAGACTACAGCATGGAGAAAACTCACACATGAACAAGGAGAACATGCAGACTACACCACTGTTGATATGATGTTGTTTCTGTACAACCTATCTCAACGTGTTTACATTTATTTCCAATTAATTTGTGTGAACAGTACACATAAATGAATAATACTAACGCTGGCCCATCATCAGTCCCGCTCTTTCTCGTGATGATCTCACTAAGCACTGCTAAACCATGTCACAAAGTTTTTTTCAGAAAGAAAAGAAAACCAAAAGCCATGCATCAATGAAATATTGTCAGTTGATCAGCTGACCAAGGTCTGAATACTTTCCAGCACCAACATTTTGTATAGTTTCCATTCCAAACCCACATGAGCATGATACACTTTCAAAACTGACCACCGACTGACTTGAAGCATCAGGAATCAGAGTAAATAATGAAGAATGAATTAATGTAGTTTGTCTTCACCTCCTGTTTACGATCATGTGGGATTTGTCTTCCAGCACAGCAGGATAATGGTAGGTTTAGATTGATACAGATACTTGGGGTTGGACTATTTTTTTTTTTTTTTTTTTTTACTCATGACTATAAATTAGGAAAAAGTTGTTGCTGAATGAGCTTCCATGCTGCCTCAGGTCTGTCTCCCTTTGGTCCAACATCAAGCTTTAAATTAGATTTTTAATTTATCTCTATAAGAAATGTATTTACATCCATGATGACATTTTGGAGGTTTGAAAGGTGAAGAAATGAGTGAGAATGTGATTTAACATCACCTCAAATAGCATCGCTCATTTGATAGTTGTTAATTAATGCTTTGCATCCCTCATCGAGTTCCCTCATCCAAAAAGATGAAGGTAGAGACCTTGAGTAAATTACAGAGTAAGACAGAGAGAGAGGAGGGGAGGGTGGTGGTTTGATGAGACGAGCTCCGGGAGGGGCCTCGTTCTGCGAGAGCAATGTTAATTACTCATGCTGGGTTCCTCCCTTCCTGTAAGCCATCAGCCGCTCTCTGTCGCATGGCGGCTCTTTCGTTGCTTTCGGGGGTCCACGTTTACGCATGACGTCCTCATCTCCTCAAATTGGTGCGGCTGACCTTCTCACCGTGCAATTAGCTCTGGTAGTCCAGCAGTCAAAGGATGATGCTCAAGTCAGTGTGAGAACTGAGACGTGCACGACGCTGATGTACATGATGCTACCAAAAGGGATCATTTTTGATACAGATATGGTAAAAATATTTCAATCAAATATTGAGCATCTTTAAACTTTTCAGCCATGATCAGTCTGAACCAGCCTACAGTTGAAACATGTTCACTCATGATAAAATTTATTGTTCATAATTTATAATGCTGCTGCTTCCTGCAGGAGTACTGTAAAATGCAGCAACACTAAAACAGACATTAAGGCCCCATTTACTTAACATTTCAAGTGAAAAGGCATTGTTTATGTATATTCGTTTCAGAAAAGTTTCTTGTTTACACGGCAACGTTGAAAGAAACGCTGAAAACTATGTCGTTAGCATGTCAGGCCACAAGTTGGTGCAGTTGTTTGTTTTTGTAATGAAATTACATGTGTACATGGACATCTGTAGGGACCGATGGCCAAGTTGGATTGCTATTATGAGAGACCCAACTATAAAACTACAAAGTCTCAGCCACATTTACACCAAGACTAAGCATTTGAGAAAAATTCCATTTTGTCAAAGCAATGTTGTCATGTGAATAGGTCCCATATTCATCCGACCAAGTTGAAGCACTTTTTTTTCTCTCGTAAGCAAGAAAGAACCTGAAGGCTAAGCAGCTGTTTTTTTTCATTCAATCAACTGGTCAGTTTCTTCAAAATATTTTTTTCAATCACAAGATTCAGCTGCGTGTCACTCTTTCACAACAAGAATTTCTCAATACTGGAAAGAAACAATCCTCAACTTGTACAGAAGAACTCGCGGTCGTGGAAAGTTGAAGTTATCTTGAAAACAGAGGTAGAAATCTTTATTCATTGCAATTATGGCTGTAGATGTGGTAAAATATAAGATTAAAACAAACCAAGTCATAAAAATTTTGAGTTTAATATCAAATAGCAGTTTTTATGTCATTTTCTGTTGGAATTCCAACAACTTCAGGAAAGAAAAATCAGGCGAGAGAAGCTGGCGTCAGCCTCTTAGAGGCACAGCAATGCTTGGCCTTGCAGGACAAGCTTAAAAGCATATTTTCACATAAGTAGCTCATGTGAAGCATTGTGACCCTCAGCAGCGCAAAGGCATTCAGAATATGTGCCACACTTCACCCTTTTTACTTGAGTTTTTTCCTTTGAAAGCATTGGAATCCTTTCTCTCCTCAGCTCTGATGATGCCCCAGTTGACATGATGACATACACTTTACTTCGGTGTGACTATTACAGTGTGATGTTGCATTTAATGTTCAAATGCTCCGAGTGTCTCGTATGTAATGTATCTTTTCCTCACATGACAACATGAAAGCTCCCTCTATAAATGAGCAAGAGAAACAGCGAGCACACAATGCAGGCGCAAACAAAGCCATTGTTGAGTAGCTATTCACTGGCTCTACATTGTGTTTGTGCGGTTTTTGTTTTCTCTGCTGAGCATCAGCTTAACTCCTCATGCCTGACCACGGGCAGACGTGACAATTCAAATTATCTCCTGAGTGAAGCTGAATGTGAGGAGGGACTCACAATCTTCTTTGCCTGGCTGTGTTCCTTCTCAGAAGCTGCAATTGTCTCAGTTTTTTAATGGCAACAATGAGGGACAAATGAGAGGCAAAGGAAGAATGTGAGGAAAATTTCCATTCTCAATGGCAAAACCTTTTCATTATTGGTAATATAAAGCAGCTAAATTAAACAAACTGTATTCGAAAATCATTTAAACACAGGCCAGGACTTCATTAACATATTAGTTGATCTGATGCTAATGATACACTGGTTCAAATCCAATGAAACTTCCAGGCCACTTTTACAAGTTTCAAGTGAAAACACATCGATTATGTTTCAGAAAAGCTTTGCGCTTACACGGCAATGGTTTGAAAACAGTCTGTTAATGGTAGAGTTGGCATGGTAGATTACGAGTTGGTGCTGTTGGTTGTTTTTGTAGTTAAGCGACACACACATATGCCCAGAGAACAATAGACTATGAACATTAACAATGACGAGTACCGGGACATTCTTATGGACAGACGACAATGTTGGATTGGTGTTACAGTGGTTCTCAACTAAAAAAACTACTAAGTGTCATGATAATATGGACTGGGAGTCATTCCACTGTGGAGGCCCGCCATTGTTATTGTTGATCTCCTTGTGCATGTGCAGAAGAACTATTCACTTAAAGTTGGGTTTTACCCCATTTGAATGGAGACAGAATTGGAACATTTTTGAAAAGCTGGATTTTTGTTGGCTCTTAGCATCATTATTGTGTAAATCGGCACCAAAAACACAATGGAAGCTTTTCATTTTCACTTGGGAGATGTTATCATGTAAACAGGGCCTAAGTCTTCCACCCAAGATTACTAGTTCAGTCAAAATGAAAGACTGTGAAACCAAAACATGGACAATTTTTTGATTTTTTTCCTCAATTGAAACACACTTTAATAGATTTGTCACGTGTCTATTAATTTTCCTCCTTTTATGAGGCTCACTAGACCAAGTCATTACATCTTGTACTGTACACTTAGCTACTTTTTACACTGTTGCCCATCTTACAACAACCAGGATTCTAACTACGTTCACACAATGAAGAATCAAATGGTCTCTGAATGATTTCTTGCACAAAATACGTTCCTCTAGCTCTGCTAGTCTTCCCTGCATGCTAGACTCGAGGAGAAAGTTGTCATACATCCGTTTCACAGGAAAAAAACAGCCCACCCGAGGGTCCATCTAACCTTCAGGCTGATATTACAAACTGTAGAATTACAACAAAACTCATTATCTGCAAATTTTTCAATAAAAGAAGCTGATATCATTAATGGTCCATTGGGTGTTGCAGTGTTTTAGTAAAATTAACAGACATAACTGAAAATTAAGTCAGGAACTAAACGCCTGATGCAAAAACGCTAATGACTTTACTAGGAGACTTAGCATTAGCATGAAAGTTATTCTATAAGGGAAAATTTGTAGAAAGATGTAGAAGGCTGCAGAAATCATGCAGCTTGTGATGACTGTTGCTGGACTGATAACAGATCGTACTTTGTACAAAGAAATTCAGGCTTGTGTATGAAAATATATTAGTAAATATTTGCTGTTTTATTTAATGAAATCACTGATGATGACTTAGATGAACTTGCCAGTTTGACAAATCAACCACATTTCTTACCAGGCGTTCCTTTCAGTGACAGATCAGCAAGTTGAATCTGAAGCTATACGTGATCAGCCCCACTAACCAGCAGAGTTCAGCTCCCGCGGCCCCCTGTTGTGTTTGTGAACATGAACTTTTAAACTCCTCCACTTCCCCTTTAAAACTCATTTAATGGCTTGTCTGGACTGCCTCGTAAATAAAAACATGACTTTTTTTTTTTTTTTTTTTTTCCAAGCAAGCATGAAAGTTCAGGTCAGTTTTGTATATTTTTGGATGGACGACTAAAGATACTCTATGAATTATACAGAGCGTCCATATTTCTCCACATTTTGCCATTGCACTGGGGGGTAGCAGTGCCGCTTTCCATTTGCCGCATCTGTTCTCGCCATTGACCCATTTCTGCTTCAATTCCCGCTGGCTGCAGTTGCCCCCAGTGTCGAACTGACCCAGTAACCCTCCCCCTCCACCGCCTCCTACACCTGGCTGGTGGCCCTCCGGGGGCTGAACAAGAGGTCAAGGTTCAAACTAATATTAGAAAATACTTCCCAGAAACTGTGAAGGTGTAGTGGTTTCATTTTGCTTTCAAGCGAAATTAAACTGTACATGCATCGATGGTGTAAATATCTGAAAACACCCACCAGGGCCATGTTAGAAAGGGGTTAAGTTAAAGTTGAAGTCTGTGGTTGGCTGTTGAGTCTAACTATCTGATTGGCTAAGATTGGCTCCAGCAGGGAATTAGATAAAGTGTAGGAGAAAAAGTGAATGAGGACGGCTGGAGTCGGTACAATATAAGACGTGACAATGGAACCATATACAGCAGGAGTGTAACACATATAGTCAACACTGCCCAAAGAGGCTCCGATCCAGTCCATAAAACCATCAAAGTGTCAAAATTTCAGCTAATACATTGATGTTTTCAACTAATTTCTTAAGAGTAGCCGAGACAACTCAATACTGAGGCGTGAGCTGAGATTTCTGTGACGCTGCCATGAAAGCTAGTAAACCTCATAGAGAGCAAATTTGCCATGAGTTTGTAAAAACATGCATAATGAAACAACTATATATAGGTGAAGTCTCTTGAGGTATTTCACTCAGTACTCCAGTAATTGTTTGATTTAGCAAAAATACAGACATTTTCATCACAAAGTTTAACATTAAAGTTTGAATTTAAAAGTTATTATGACACTATGACACCAGTCCGGCCCACTCAAAAAAGATATTGGGTTTTATTCAGCCCCATAACGGAAATGTTTTTGATATCCCTACTATACCATTATCGTCTCTGTAAACTTTTGTAAAAACAAAATGTGCACTTTTTATGTGTTTGACTGAATACAAAAAATTTGCATTGGTGTTTAAACTCTTTCGAGTATCCTTCTTTATTTGATAATGTACGCCCCATCCCCAGTTCCTGAAACAAATACCTTACCAACTGTTAACCCCATATTGGCCATTGAAATACATGAAAACTGGAAAATCTAGCCTTGCTCTCATTTGCAAATAAATAAATAAACAGGAGCTCATCTTTATTCCAAGACAAAAAAAAAAAAAAAAATCTAAATGACCAAAATAACAAAGTTCTATAAATCACAGGAGATAATTATTGAGACCGTGGAAAGCAGGTCACATCATCATATAATAATTTTTATCATCAACTTTGGGGCAAAAAGGGGCACAACATGATGGATTTTGTGTTAAAATGAGAGTGGTAAATAGACACCACTTATTTGACACCTTTCCACTGATTTTAACGTCTCTCTCCATTGTGTGTCACCTTCACTCACTCACACACCAATAAGGTGTCTTGTTCAAGGACACTTTGACATGTTGGGGATAGAACGTGCAACAATCTGATTGAGAATCGACCCATTTTATCAAGTCAACCGCAGGAATGTGAGGCAGAAGTGTCATCCATTCTCATAATTGTGATTATCCCACTTATTGATTCAAGGTCACGGGAAGGAAAGTTACCAAATATGGTCATTTGCTCAATAAAGAGTTGAGTGATAATCTGTTCATCCAAATGCCTTATAAGTGTGAACATGAGTGTGTGTGTGTGTGTGTGTGTGTGTGTGTGTGTGTGTGTGTGTGTCTGGATGTTTGTTCTGTGACTGACTGGTCCCTTGTCCATTAGAACCTGCCTTCACACACAATCAGCTGAGATCTATGCAGCACCTCACAACCCCAAGCTGAATAAATCACCTCAAAATATAGATTGGTGAATAAATGTATTTCCCAGACTGGATCATTTCTATCTTTTGTCACCGGTGTGATCTTACATCGTCAACAAAATTAGAGTCATATGCATCAAAGATGACCTAAAGTAACGGAATCTGTTTGTAAATGTGTGTCTCTGACAGTAAGAAACAGAAGGACTTTGTATTCACCAGCTGTTGGATTTTCCTCATTTGCTACTTTGTTTTTTTTGGGGTTTTTTTCATCATAAAATTATGATTCTACTCTTACTTCCAATCTGTTTCATCCTTCATGCTGGTTTATCCCACATGTGCGTATCGCAGAGCAAGTCGTGTTTCCATCTCATAATGATGAGCGAAACCCAAAATAACACCCCTCACGTCTCGCCTTACATCATTTTTGACATCCAGTTTTGACACTTGACACATGAGACAACGGCAGCAAGCCGTTATGACAAAAGATCATTCACTGTGTTTCCACTCTCTTTGTCTCTGGTCTTGACCTTATCTGGCTGTAATCTCTCCATGCTGCGTTCGAGTTCCATCCTTTCAACGCAGAGACGACTCGTTCGGAGAAAGGTCGCGCTTCTCGAGGTTGACGGGAACGACGTCGCGTTCGGGGTGTCGAACGGCTCCTTTTATTGCTGTAAGATGTGAAAAGTGTCAGCACTTGGACGAGCCCCTTCAT
>OMNM01043826.1:0-32716 GCA_900302745.1 Parablennius parvicornis
TGACGCGATCGGCACTGACGCCTCGGCCTCCCACGCTGGAGGATGGCATGAGGGGCCGTGAGGGATGGAGAGAGCGCAGCAGTGGAAGAGAGAAATGGGGCATCACCAAGGAGAGAGTGAGAGGACGGCTGTCACAACAGAAGGAGAGGAAGGCCACGCAGATGCTGGCTATTGTTCTCGGTGAGTGGAGACATGTTCAGACCCAAGAGGCGCTCTTGTGCGCTTGCATTAATCACCGTTTGCACAAAACTGTCCACCCACTGACATTTTCAAAATGAAAATAACATTTATTAAAAAAAGATGAGCACATCAAAGGGTCAGTTTATGAAATGTGCATTTGCATTCTGAGGATGTGTTTGTTCAGAAAATAGTTCTACATTCGTGACTGTCCACTCAAAGTGAAGCTTCAGTCAGATGATAGTTTAGTGCAGAACTGAATGTAAGATTGGAAACAAAGACCAGGAACATTTAACCTTTCAAAATGCCCACAGCATCTCTAAAACTCAAGAATTACCCTCAAATTTATGGACAGACAAGAGATCAATATAATCCCCTCATTGCAGCTTTAAGACTGAAAGTGCCGATTAGGAAACAATCTACTTTAAAAGCTTCTAAACTCTCATAAATTAAGCTTGCTTAGTGTGTTGGTCTTTGTGTAATGCACATTGCTGAAATGATTTGCAAAAAAAAAAAAAAAAATCCTCTATTTATATTGTAGACAGGTAATTAGCACACAAGCTTTAGTATTGTGTTTGGTGTTTAGTTTCATGTTTACTTTTTTTCTCTTCATCTTTCTGTATGTGCACCTTGTTTCCAGTGTCCTCTGCTCCTTGTGTTCTTCTTGATCCCTTTGTGTTTCCTGTTTATTCTATACATTTGTCTTGGGAAGTTTATATCATTTTGACTTAGTCGTACATAATTGTCCTCTCATTCCTTCACATTGTGACCCTCCTTTGTGTTGATCAGCCTCATCTGCTGTTTCTAGTTTCCCTTTGACTGCATGTCTGCCTCAAGCCCAAGGAGTTTTCAAGATTTCAAGAGACTTTCAAGACTTTCTTTCTACATTTTATTGCATAGTAGTTTTGCATAGTAGTTTTTACAAATGTTTCCACCAATGAGTCAAATGAACTTTTTCTTCTGAGGACTGGTTTCCACCTAGCAGCTTCTGCACTTCTGATATGAACTCTGCTTGAAGTTTGATATAAAAAAAAAAAAAAAAAAAAACATCGCCTGACCCAATGGGGAGACCTTGAATTTATATAGTGAAGCGTTTTCAAATGTATCTCGACTGGCCGACCAGAAGGGTACAATTTTATTCAGTAGATGTTGTTCGTGCACAATAATTCTGAACCAGTTTTACTAAGAAATATGTGGAACATACTTTAATCATCCGTGCAACATACACAAAACACAAATGCATGAAACAGCTCAGTATGATAATTGTACAGGTAATCAATCACCCATTTTCCCAGTTACTCTTTACCTTTGAGTTAGACCCCACCCGCTTTTTTTTTTTTTTTTTTAGTTCCTCGTTTTGTTTGTGGTTTGTTGTATTTTCAATCTTAGTTTGATCCCCCTGCTTTATCATCTATTAAATATCACTTTTTGGTTATTACTTTACGTTTGCCTGCATCCACGACCTTTACACATCATCTTTGACTCCTTTCCTTTTACCAGGCTGTAAGCTGTGCTTTTCACAAAGTAACATTTTGTCAATGTTAAGCTGCTGTACCCAGCTCTGCTCAAGCTGAAGGATATATGACAATCTCTGGTTGAATGAGGACAGAAAATCTTGGTGAAAATGTGTTTAAAATCCTCTATGAGGAAGCTATACTCCAACTTGTTTTGAATGTTGACACCAAAACAGCAATTGTTTTGTCTTGCATGGATAATTCATAGCATCTTGCTCCGCTGTGTTGTTTTTCTTGCCAACCTCATTTCCTGTGTGCCTCGGTGGATGTAACAATAACTCCGATTGATGGAATTCTCTGTCTCTTTATTGTTTCAGCAGTTTTATGCTGCTTTGCTGATGTGGTACTTAGGATATTTCATTTATTACATCGGCTGCCTTGTGCTGTAGTGCAAAAACACACACATGTACTGTATTGAACATCATGCTTACTGAATGGAACATCATTATAAGACATTAAGACATCTGCCCCTTTTACAAAGCTAATATTTGAGGAAAAAGGTGAAGAATTTTGTAGTTTGACACACAGTTAATAAAAACACATGGATTTAAACCTTTGTAAACATTTGTATATATAAACCAGGCCACACAGAAACACTTATGGGTGTGTACGTGGTAGTAACAGTGCATTTTCAGCTAATATTGGTCTCAGAGTTTTTTTTATAGTAATTTCAAATCCCACCTCTTCATCCTGTACCCTTTAACTCATGTTTACTCATCACATACAGTTTTATATTGAGTCTATCGAATTAATCTATTACTGTAGCTCACTGGTTTGGTCACTCCCATGCTCCCGTTCTGTCTGGTCCTCCTTTCGTGCATCGTTCTCACTACCAAGTTTTCGAAATACAACATTCTAAAGCTCTGTTAACAACAACGTCCAGCAGCTGCAGGCCTCTTGTCACTCCCTCAATTTGAACTCGCCTGACGTCCGACCAGCTCCTCATTTATGCAGTGTTATGCAGAATATTAAGACAATCCCACTCATTCCACACCTATCCCCAGATAAACTATGTCATATTCAGACCAATATAGTATATATGCGCAGACACATGCTTTTATCATTGTCCTCTCTCTGTTTCTAAGGTGTGTTCATCATCTGCTGGCTGCCTTTCTTCTTGACCCATGTGCTGAAGGCTCACTGCAGGAGCTGCTGCATCTCGCCCTCGCTGTACAGCGCCGTTACCTGGCTGGGATACCTCAACAGCGCCGTCAACCCCGTCATCTACACCACATTCAACATAGAGTTCCGCAAAGCCTTCATCAAGATCCTGCACTGCTAAGTCGTGGAGACGAGAAGTGTTGGCTGACACGGAAAGAACAAACAAGACAAGACAAATAAAGCCTATCATTGCTTTGAGATCTCAGGTGAGGAAAAACACAGAGGTCAAAGTAAAGATAAACCGAATAGATTGCACACCCGCTCGGACAAAATGAGGCAAGCTTATTGGAAAATTGAAGATTAGATAAACGTGAAGGAGCGGCTCAGACAAGACTGAGGAAATACAGCAAAGACTCTACAAGAAGATGGCAAGAACAAAAAATTTAATCAAAAGGCAGCATTTGACAAGTGGAAGACAGCTGCGAAGAAAACAGACAAGCTGGAGATGTTTATAGAAAAGAATTCATGCATGGTGTACATATATTCTATAGAAAGGATATATATGAGGAGCGGGGACGTCAGCAAAGCTTTTTGACTTAAACCTCACATTGCGACTCCGCGAGATGTGACTGTTTTTCTAATTCACTTGAACACTTTGTGACAGACTCTCACTGTTGTGCTCTCTTGTGCACTTGACGAAACAACATCTTGTTATCCGTCCGCATGTGCTCGTCTCTTTTCAGACCAGTGTAAAAAAGTCAACTCATAAAAAGAAAAAAAAATTACTTAATGTAACGGTTCAAGTGAGAACTTGAGTTTTACTTTAATCATCCCCAAAGATCATTAAATTTGCTTTTTTTTGACAACCTGCAAAAACTACATGAAACAAAATGATCGATTTGTTAATTGAGCAGACACAGTATTTATTATGTGCTTTAAATGAATGTCCCTAAATATAGTATTTGATGTTTCGCATAATTTCAGAGGACTACACAGACGATTAATAAAACAATTTGTTCCATCATTGGTCTTAAACATTTTTTTATTCAACCCAAAATGTTCATATGCTTTTATTACTTAAATAAAATGAGTAGAAGCGAATAGAATATCACAAATCTGCAGATCAGACATATAAAAAATATAAATTGGCTGCATATGGCACATCCTTCTTTTATAGAAGTCTAAATTGTATTTCCCTCACTCTGTCAGCTGCACAGAGGTGCTAAAGATTGACTATGAGCCACAGAGACGCTGTAGAGTTTTAGCCTCTGCTGAACACGTTTGAACAGTTAGTATTCTGACTGGATTTCTCGTGTACAATGGTAGTAGACGATCGGGTCATGCATTATTGAAAACTTTCTCTGTCTTTGATGTCAAAAATCCCACCATGGACATTTTTATCGTTTTATAACTTATTTCCTGAAAGACTTGACCAAGTTCCAATTAATAATTAAAAGTTGTCTTGGCTCCTGAACTGCAGAATGATTTTTTTATACTGATGATTTTGCTAAAAAAAAACAATAAGCATCCCTAAATACATTTTGCACCTCTCAAAATGAGCTGACAGAGTTTTGATTTAATCAGATTAACTATCTTCACTTTACATAAATGAACAGCTTTTCATCCCACTAATATCATATTTGCTTGGCTTTTGATTGACATTTTTGGGGAATGGCTTTTGATATGAGATAAGGAGAAGATGAAGGATTTTTTTTTTTTTTTAAACAAGTCACATCTCTAAGTTTAACTTCAGGCAGAAACTATGTTGTAGGAATTACTCTTGACAAAATATTGGGTTTTTTCATCCATGGATGTGAAAATGACATCCTGTCCTTTTACAGGATTCATTAATTGGAGTAATTCCTGCTCTGTGACTTTGCCTGATCTTACTGATAATATTGATATAGTGTTCATTGTTCCAAACGTCTGTTGATATTTTATCTCTTTCTTAAATAAAGTTTCTATTGATGTGTCAGTTAACAAAAGTTGGTTTGACACCTTTTTAGTTATTGTCACTAAGATGCCTCAAACTTTAATTACAGCTCAGAGGCTGACGTGAAGAATCTTTAACAAAATCAATAGTTTTTATCGATGACAGTTACATCAATCTCTAACAAACTTCTCTCCAAGTACTTCAACCCTATCAAAGTCATTTACACTGCTGTATCATTAAACCGTGGTGATGGAATATCACTGAATTGCAACACAATCTACGGTCGAGTAATTCTTTAAAGAAGAAAATTTAAAGTCCAAAGGAATCCTATGACACACTCCACTCTGTTATTTTCTGGGAGTTACTAAAGAAACATTCAAGCTGCCAAATGCTGCAAGGATAAATGAAAGCTGAGTCGGCTGTTTGTCTCACATCCAACCCTGTATCTCGGCTCTCTGTCTGTAAATCCCACTGTCTTGCTTCTCTGCAGAAGATAAAAACAAATGGTGTTGAGTTGCAATTGCTGCTGTGCCTCCAGGGCTACTGTGTCAAGGCCAAACAAAAGGTCTTCTCTGCTCCTTTGACAAATACTACGCGGAGGAGAAACTAGCAGAGCTGCTTGTCTGACAAGCTCTGATTGGTTTCAGTTGCTACTCAGCTTCATTGAAAGAAACAACTATTCTGCCAGCGATACTCGAGCAAAGTATGTCTTCCTGCTTTCTGTCTACCACATCTTGAACTCTGGTATTACCGTCTGTGGAAAGTGTTTCTGTATTTTTAAGTACATTACATCCCACATTCAGTTTTACCCAGGAGCCCACCAGTACTGGGGACTGCTGACTGATCAAGCTTGTTGTGTTTCTTTTTGCAGTTCCTGTCAAACTGCAACCGCCAACAAACACGGTTCTTGTTCAGAATATGATCAGGGAGATAAATGACATGTTGAAGAGGAGGGTTGGTGCCTCTATCCATCAGTGGTGCGTTGCAACCGTCATTTTTCTCCATGAAGCACGGTGACGTTGCGCGACAGACGTGGGAAGTAGTGCGACCATAAACAAAGTGACACCACCTACCTCAATCTGATCATGATTTTAAAAAGACAGGGCCAATGTAATTAGATAATAGTGCTGATTTTAGTATCATTGATTTGTGTTCAATCAAATTATGGTCTATGTAAGTATGGTTTACTCACTCATGGTTCATTTGATTCTGGCTAGTTTCAATCTGTTTTTAATAATACAGCTCAATGTCAATTAAGTGTTGAAGATTGCTACTTTCTGCATAATTTTTTTTAAAACATATTTTTTAAATTTCTTTCCAACAGTCAGCATGCAGCCACATAGCACAATTTTTAATGTCACTACTAAGTATGAACGCTTTTACCTTTCTTCAATGTCCAGACATTCTTTTGCTCCTGTTTTCACCCATTAATCCAGAGAAAACAAAACACAGCCAAGCAGTGAGAAAAAGAGTCAGCAGGATGAATGAATGCTAATGGAAGAAATAATGGAAAGTGATAGTAATATCACACAGATTTAGATAAGTGAACAAATGAATACGAGCAGGTGATGATATTTTCAATACATATACATAAATAAAGAAATGTACACACCTACAAAGAGTGAACCGACAAACACGTTTTTGCGTTTTCAATAAGTCCAGAGAGAAAATAGATTAATTGATCGATTTGAATTATAATTATAGTAATAGGAACCCCTTACTTACAAATGGTTCTGCTCATAATTATAATATTGCAGTTACATTTTCCATGAAGTGAACATTCCTGACAAAGTGCAAACTTCACTGCCTTAGATTAAAAAAAAAATAATGATAATAATGTGAGTTTTAACTTGTTTCTAATCTTTACCCATATCATTAGTGGGTTTTCACCCATTAGTGACTCATTTTATTTATATTCCATGTGTTTAGGCAAAAAAAAAAAATTGCTTGTAATTACTATTTTGGTAAACTGCTCTGTTCCATCCTAGAATTTGTATCCTCGTCTTGAGTCGGCCATGCAGCCATGGATCTGAGTTAAGCTGTCCAGTAAATATGTCTTTTATCTTCTGTTTTACGGTAAAGCAAAGTAAAGTAAAGTTATACCCAGTAATTATGGAATTCATGCCACTTATGTAGATGTTGCTTCACAAATATTAATAGTAGTCAAATTATATTCATTGTGAAATTCATTAAACTCCAAACAGCACTCACACTCAATGTATGAGCATTAGCAACCCTGTAAAAGGTATATTTATGAAATAAGAGAGTGCTTAACAAATGGAAAAAATTCGTGTGATTACTGAAGTCGTTTTTTATATTGTTTTTGGTTTGACTTTGATTTGAATTAAAACAAAAGACTTATAATAGAGGCAAAGTCTTGCTACAGTTTGACTGTAGTAACATCAATGCTTAAATCTAAATTTTTGATTCTCTTTTCCCCCATAACTTTGAGTGAAGGTACATTCATTTCATGATCTTCTATGGCTATTATTTTACTCAAAGCTGTTCTCTCTACTGAAAGTTTATTTAATGAAAACCATGTTTACTGGTGGACAAACACCTCATTAATCATAAAATAATTAGTTCTGCAGGCAGCAACATGGAGGAGACTGTGAGTAACAAGAACATTAGCATGGATGCATTTATCCATTCGCTGCTCAGCATGGTACAGACTAAGGAGTTGAAGTACAGGTGACCTCAGTCCACATCTAATGTATTTAATATGGTAGAACACTCCAAATGTCTGGGAGTGTTCATTGATGCTGGACTGGACCACTGGCTCAGCTAATGTGTCACTGAAGTTCACTCAAGTTAGTTTGAATTTGATGTGCAGATACCTTTCTGAGTCTATAGGAAGTTCCAAATTTTCAAAAACTTAACACACTGGAGACTGCTGCATGAAAAAATAATGTTTTGCCTGCAGTGTCTCGTCCTGAGTACATTTCAGATTTGATCGAGCGAATGACACATTTGTCCACCGGCGACGGCAACACATTTGCTGTCCCACGTTTGATCTCTGAGGTAAACTCAGTAGTGTGACCCAGAAAGCTATCAGTAATTCTATGACAGTCTCCTCTTCACTGCCAGCACCTCACACCGTCTGACCAAGTCATGTGATAGGACGAACAAAAGAGGCTTCACAGGAGTGACTGTCTCACACAAACACTGTCAGACTTACACACAAGTATGCCTCTTTAGATTCATAATGGGAGCATGATTATTAGATACATACCTTTCAACTATGTGAAATTCAACTCACTGTGCGTCAGCGCTGCTCTTCTGTCCCTCAGTGCTTGTGAGTGGGAGTGAGGCTCTGATGTGGTGTACATTACCCTCTGTTGTTAAACTCTGACCCAAGCTCACAATTATCCCCATGCATTTTTCATTGACTCACAATGACAACCGGGGGGCATATCTGTTACTGACCTGGCTGCAAACAGCACTGCTCTCGACCAGACAGAGAAAGATTACGCTGGTGGGAGGAACACGGGCTGACTGGACGGAGAAGGGGTAAGGAGCCTAAGGGTTCACACAATGTAAGGATTAAGTGGGAAGTGAGGAGGAGGAGGAGTAAAGCGGCAGAGACGCAGAAGCAGAGGTGAAAAACTGCTCAAACTTGTGCAAAGTGAAGATGAAGGATCCTCAGTGACAGAGTGAACGTCTTTGGCTTATCGATGTACCGGAGCAAGGCAGCGTCCAGAGAGGATTGAGACTGACGGTGCACCTGTGATGCATTCCTGCGCTGAGCTTTGCTACGACCTGGTTTAATAAGCAGGGAAGACATGCAGATGAATGATCCAGTGCATACAAATAAAGCCGACACAGGATGATTGGTGCAGCTGACATGCAGGTGAGAACGACTCAAGATTTGAAAAAGCATTCTGCAAAAGTACACTTGTGATGAGATGTCGCAATGTGAGACGAACAAGAAGGATGTCAGGTGACACCAAGGATGGAGTTCAACACAGTTTTGTAATATGGCAGGTTATTCATGGTTACCTATTGCTTCATGTTTTTTCAAGATTGGTTTATATATGAATGATATTCAAATCATCAAAAATGAATCAAGCAGATTTTATTTACACAAAGAAACAGAGTCCAACAGGCTCACATTCATGCCTACAACTGAGTTTATATCACCAGGTAGATTAAATACATGTTTGTGGACTGTTGTGGATGAAACGGTGAGAAAATTAATGCATGTTCAAGTATAACATGCAAACACCACACACACACACACACACACACACACACACACACACACACACACAAGCCCCCAAGTTGGGCGCTGGACTCTACTTACCTACACCCTTACAATGAGGATATTCTCATTGTAGGGAAGTGGAGCAAACACTCTACATCCCTAAACTACACACACAGTGTTTTAATCAATAAGAGATTTTAGTCAGCCCATATAATCTTTGCTTTATTTTATTGCCTGTATTTTACATTAAAAAAAAATACAATTATCTACCAGGAGCATCAGGGGTTACTTTGTAAAGCTGGATGTTGAGGCTGAGACAAACTTATCATCAGCCCAAAAAAGTCAACTTTCCATTCAACACTGAATTCGTCAGGAAAGGTATTTCACACATGTCTATTATTTTAATTTCTGTTGGGGGAACTTCTTTTTTTTCTTTCTTTTTTTAAGTATAATGTCTCATAACACCCCTATTTTTCTTTATCACAGTCCAATTCAATTATTCACTCAACTGAAAAGAATCTTGTGGCTTGTATCTGACTGCAAGGTGGTGTAGGGGTTCATCTTCCTGCCTCATAGTAAGATGATGCCCGTTAGAATCCAGTTTGGGATTTTGTGTGTTTGAAATTTGCATGTTCTTCCCCTTTCCAAAAACATGTCTTAGGTTAACCGATCACTCTGAATTGCCTGAAGTTGTCTGTTTTGGTTTTGTCTTCAATGGACTGATGACCTGTCCAGGGAGTAAAGTGTAGAGGATGGTTTAATGGATGGGTGAAAGTAACTGTGTTTATTAATCATTGGCAAAGCTGCAACACAGAAAAGAGGCAAGTTACCTTTCATTCTGTTAGTTGTGGTTGTGATCAGGAAGCTGTTGGCCGTAGCTGAATAATTTTCTCTGGCACTGTAGAGGATCAAGTTTCTTCACCAACAAACCTAAAAAAATAAGTCAAACAAATGTATTTCGTAGCTGATGTTTATTCATTGAGAGCAAAACTCTAAACTCTGTATTTTCAAATGAAACCATTTCTTTGTCAAAGGCTGAAAAAACTTCACAAAAGGACATTTGTTGAAGGCTCACAGTTGGAGGATTTCAACCATTATAATTGTCTCTGAAATGTGAAATGTAACAGTTCAATATACATAAGGTAAAATTGAATTAAGGATCTTTGTTGTCGAGGATAAAAATGTGATATTGACAGATTGTATTTGAAATGTCTTTGTGAACTATGGAGGTTAGTTGTACACAATCATACTTGACATTTTTACAAGGTGAAACTGAACAAAAAATATAAATGTTTCTTCAAATAAAAGTGAATTTTGTCTCTTTCATTTGTACTCAAAACTTATTGGCTTTCAAGCGGATTATGTGAGATTAGTATTACTTATCAGATTCCTAAAAAATGCATTACTCCATCTTCATGTTTTATTCACAACTGTCTTTTGCAGGCATCATGGTTTCTGAAGTCAAGATGATCCCATTTGGTCAGAATCCCGTGACGATCTGATGACACTCTCACCGAATATTTTCTGACTGCCCTTGGCGACTTTGCAAGCATGGATTTGCAGACCCAGTCCAGCAGCACCGGCGGTCCTCATAACCATGAGCCAGTGGACGTGTCGAACTATCTGTCCCATGAGCACTGGTCTTCAACATCTTTTCAAATTCCATCCAAACATGACGTATTAAGCATATCATCTCTGGTTCCTTCCACCATCCTCACGCTCATTCCACACTGTAAACCCTCAAGTAATGGAGTCTTATACCCAGAGCTCACATCCTTTTCTCATCATGCAACATCAGATCATTCAAATCCTGAAACTCCATCCTCAGAAACCCAAGATCAAAAGGCCCAGACTTTGCCACTTCCTTGTGATAATCCTCCAGAAGTTCAGCAGAGAAAGCCGTCAGATGGAGTTCCAATGGAGGAGGGATCAATTGGTCTCATGTTGCCCAAAGAGCTCGGCAATGAAGATCCAGGTATTGTAATAATTAAAGATGTTGCTTCAGTTTATTAATGTATATGGTATTTGTGAATTTATGCTTACTATAAAGCAATGCAGGTCCAGTGTTTTGACTTATGTCCTGGAAACATGCTTTTCTTCTTTTCACAAGATGTTCATATGCTATATGTCAACGATAGTACATAAAATGATCATGTGAAGTACACATATCTCCAGTTTGAATATCATGTATATGAAGGTCATTAGTGTCGTTGTCCAATTAAATCTGGAGTCTATGCGGGCAAGTTATGCTTACAAAAAGCACAAACATTAGAAAAGTGTCAGAGTTAATTTTTATGCATACTGCACTGTTGTGCTAAAACAAACTACTACTAAATGTCATACTGATTTTTACCAATGCCTCTATATATTGTTGTCTCACATTACTGTCTCACAATGCTGAACTCAAAAACTAGAAATTTAATGTGCACTCAAGCAACAACTAAATATAGCTCTCTTCACTTCCCAGTGCCACACTGTTACTCATCTCAGCCTATTGTAAATCACAAAAACATTGTCAATTCTTCTATGTTTCCTGCAAGATTGACACACTCACTTAGCTTTTCCATAAATAGACAATTATAAGAGTGCTGAAATGCTACAGACTTAAAGGGCACAATGATTTCCAGTATTGGCAAATGATATGGGTCATAAAGGGACAGGGTATAGGACAGTTATGATCCCAATTTGTCTGTATGTGTGAACGTGACTGTCCATGATTATCAGCCTCTCTGTGTGTCGCATAGTCAGCTGGGATCAACTCTCACTCTCCAACCCTGAATTGATCGAAGAAGTAAAGAAAGTGGAAGGATGGATTTGATTTATGTTCAGATGAGTTCCCACAAAATGTTTGTCAACGTTTTGTCCTCATGCAGCCTGTATAAGCACCGATACTATCACAGCTGACATTAATTTTGTGTAATTTGTTTGACGTGTCCTTAAAACCAGGACAAGGTGAAGTCTTGTGATGTTAATTATACTTAATTAATTATACTTTTCTGTCTCTTTTTTTGTGCGCAATGAGCTGACATGTCAAATGTCACAGAAGGTGCTAGCAGGCTTAACAGATGTGCACTTGTTAAAATTATACAAAACCATTAGGAAGGGTGATGATTAATTGGACATCAGCTTTTGATCGGGATGGAGGAAATTAAGAGAAATTGGAGGCTACGATGAGAAGCCTTCTCTTAGAATTAAGACTGTAATTTACTCTGTCCACATGTACCAGTGATGTTACATTTTTGATGGAACAATAGAGCAGTGGTTAGCAAAGTCACCTCACAAGAAGGATGCACAGGACAGAGAGACAGCAGTTCCGCTGCTCTCCAACTCTTTCATGTGGGACATAAATAATGGATAAATGATCTCTTCGAAAGTTGAGTGTCTCATTTTAATTTGTTACAGGTGAAAGTAATGTCATTAAAGCAGCTGTAGGTATGTGTAACTTTCTTCTTATGGACTGTGTTAGCCTCGATAAATGGTAATTGGTGACTGGCACAGTCACAGTCAAGCTCCAACAATGTTAATATGAATCAAGCAAGCACAGAGGAAGGGTGATTTGTGTCTGCGATTGAAAGTAAAGGGTCAAGTGAAGGTGTGAGAAGTCCAAAAAAGACTCAATCCTTTTCAGCTTTAACAGTTAATAGGGCTGATCTGATAAAGATATGCACAAAACAGGTGCTGATATTGCACATCCATACAAGCTGCTGTACAATCAGGAATTGTGCATTTGCTTTCATGAATTTGTAATATTGGTCATATGTTCCAGATCATGCAAAATACTGAGAGGAGTCTATGTGTCTTGTAATCTTTTCACGCTGTCATTCTCTCTACAGCTTTGACTTAGTGATCATCGCTAAGATTTTATTTGCTTTACCTTTAGGAAAGACTCTGCTGCTGTTTTTTTTTTTTCTTAGTCTTGCTAAAGTTGGTTGAAAGCAGCCTCAGTAATAATGCAGACCAGTGTTTCTAACCTAGAGTCCAGCGAGGAGGTGGAGGCATCAGAGATCAGAAAACTGTAATCATAAAAAAGAGAATTTCTAGAACAGACCCTGGAAACCTTTGATTGTAATTGAGGTCCCTGATTGTAATATGTATGATTTGACTGGTCAAACAGTGTTTGGCTTCATTGTGATGTTTTAGCAAATCAAGAGATTGGAATGGTGGTCACAGCCTCACTATCCTACAATCATCCACACTGTAGTGTTTCAACAGAAAGTCAATCGCTATAAAGCCAAGTACTGGCTCACAGTTTAAATTGAAAAAAGATTACAGCAGCTAGTGAAGTGGCTGAGAAGAATATTTTGTTGTAATGAACACTAGACAGATGCTCAGGTTTTCCTTCAGCACACGTCGTCTTGAACAAGTTGTTCCCATTCTGTTTTGAAACCATGACATAAAGAAACTTTGTCCTTTATTGTCAATATAACGAGCAGCCAAGGTCTGTCCAAGGTTTTACCACCAGCTCTATAACTAAATCATTATTTTCCTTGGCACTTCCTCAAAGACAGGAAAGAGATGGTTTTTCCATCTCCTTACAAGATCCCGTCCCATATATAAGCTTCATTTTTCTACAGCACCATTCTTTAAAATCATATAATGACTGCAGATCCTATAAGATGGTTTTATTAGGACTACGGTGTCTCCCTTCTCAAAGTGTCTACAACGACTTGTCTGATACTGTTTTTCTGGGCTCTAACGTGATGCAGTACTTCCTTACTAAGACACATTGATACACTCGTGACTTCAGCTTCTTCTTTTGCCAAAGTGAGTTTTCCCAAAGTCAAGGACAAAGTGGTTTCTTATCAGCCCTTAGACGAGATAGGTCCGAACATTTTTCACACTTTCTCCCAAACAGAGTGCTGAATCACCTGTTTATGGCCATAATAATAACTTCATAACTTTGGATAGGTCTGGTCTGCAGTGTTTTTATTGCTATTTCACCTCAAAGTGGTCTTTGACATGATGTATTCTGAACTGTTCATTGCTAGGATTTCTCTTATATCTGTGGATCAAATGGCATCTAACAAACGTCTGATGCAAATGTTTAATCATTTCCCAGGTCTCTTTTTCCTGACCTATTGTATTTTTTGCTCCATTCAGTCAACTCAATTATCTTTTTGCTAACTCAAACTGTATCAGCCAGTACCATCATATATATATTAATAGTCCAATTTTTGTTCACACACTGCTTGGTAAACTTTTGGCTGTAAACTTTTAAAATAAAGCTTAGCTGTTTCATAAATCCTATTACCATGCAGCATGTCAATCCGGGGTGTCTTTAACCCTTTAAGAAAAGAGACAACAGATTTCTGCTCACATTGTGTATTCTTTTCCCATGTGTTTCTGCAGATGTATAACATATCAGTTATTTGTAAAAGTGTAACTTCATATGCTGAGGTTCAAACCACCGCCAGCTCTATGATAACAATGCATTATAATGTCATCACACACTACTATTATGCTTTTTCCTTTGTCAGTAATGCACAAGTATTTTATTGCTGTTTTAAATGTTTCAGTGCAGTTACAAATTGTTTAGTTTTCCTGATCTCCTTCCTGTCTGGTTCCTAGAGGCAGCAATTAGATTAAGCCTGCCTCCAGATTGCCACATACCGTAATGTTCCCAATACAAGAGCACCGTCCTTTTTCAAAGATGTGGAGCACACAAAGAAAGAACAAACCTCACTACTTAATAAAATATGATATTTTGCAGTAGGAGGAGAAATGCAGAATCAAAAGTCAATTACAGTTTTTTTTCCAAGTTTTTTTTTTTTTTTATTCTCAACTTTGCGGGGGCTCCGTTTATGCTGCGTCTTTTATTCTTAACACCGTCTGTCAAGACTGCTACAACAAATCTGGATATGCCTGAGTACACATACACAGTTTACAGAACTACAGTACTTCGGTGTCAACAAGGGCACATGTAATTACCGTATTTTAGGAATGTTTTAACCTGAGCTCACATGTTCCCAATAGACGCTCACTCCGAAACATGCACTCGCGCACTGCGCGTCTATTGGGAACTCTACGGTATGTGTTTGCTGCTCCTAAATCAGATATTGGCAACCTCAAAAAGTTAAAATATGTATGGATCCATTCTCCAGGGTTGTTCTGCTCTCATCCTACGCAATGTTGACCGTTAGAGCCCTGAGTCAGGCTTGAACTCTGGATGCATCCTGACGAGACAATATAACATCAACTCATAACGAAAAGCATTTTATGGGATTATTATCCACTGCACCACGGCCTCCAAGATAATCTCAAGAAACAGTGATGCAAAGAATAAAATCATGTGCACTTTAAAGTGTATATATTGGTGGATGAGCCCCCTGTTGGAAGATAAATTTATACTGTACGATCTTATCTTCCAAGATAAACTCTCAAACGCACGTTTTCTCTCTGTTCTTTGTTGATTAAACCTAAAATATTGTATACAAGACAGTTTGCAGCATCCAAATGCTGCAGTTTGTGTTTGATAGGGGACATAGTTCATCCCCTGCGAAACAAAATCCATGCAGCTTAACCAGAGCATAATGATCTGTACCAGAATGATACTTGGTGGCATCTATTGAAAACTAGTGAGAGGTTCTACATTACACCGGCACTCATCTGCCACAGGTGGCCGTCACTCAAGCATAATATTAATTTTGGCTTTGTTTTCCTTTTTTGTTTTTTACCTGCAAGGCATTGTATGTAGTTTTTGCTTCAGCTAATATTATTGATGAGTTGTGTTCTCAGTTCATGCAAGTTGGCTGAAAAAAGCATTTTGCTGACCAAGCAATTTTCACAGTGTTGGCCCTCAGGCAGCATGTTACTGAACGCAACGTGGACCACCTGGTCGCTGGTAAGAAACAGCTCACAAGAACACAAGTATTCAGTCAAATTTACTATTCCTTTCCGTTGTTTATCATAATAACAAAATATTCGAGTGTCAGGAATGTGTATTTCAAAGTATGATAACTAAGCTATAGGCTTGTTTTGTAAGTATGTTCTATAATTAGAAGACTACAAGTAATAGAGACCAAATAGTTGTTAAGTGGATCAAGAGTATAATTGTAATCATAGTTGACTAAAATATCAAGTTTGGAAAAAGTTCCAATATAAATTAAAAAAGTAGAACCCCTGTCCTCTCTACTTTTACGGATACACTCCAAACCTGGCTCCTTCATAAATCTTTTGGCTATGTTATGTCTGAGCTCTGTGTTCCCTGATCCATCCTCTAGTTATGTTCTGGATTTGAGCTCAATGGCTCTCTTCATTCTCACACTCCACTTCTATTCCCCCTTCACATGCCATTAACTTTGTGTCCTCTTTGTCTTGAAGTTTTTGCTTTTTTTATGCTCTCTTTTCTCTTTCTATGTCTTCCTGCAGGTAGCTCTGGCTTTAGGGCTCCAGGTTTATGATCTGCAGTGAGCCTGCACTGTTTGGATTGTCTGTTGTTGTTTTGTCCGGGTCTTGTAACTTTCTTTCCACTAGTGTGTCTATAACTACACATGTGGGGATGCTATGTGTTGTTACTTGGCATTTATGCTAGTATATCTTGCCAAAAAAAACGTCAATCAACTGTACTGAAATGACAGTGTCCTGATCGGGCAATACAAGAAATGTTTTTGATAAATATGCCCATTCGTCTGTTTTTATATGCAGCGCCTCACTCCTGCACATATCGTGAGCTGATGGTCATCGTGGGAGTCCCAGTCGCCATCAAACTGGTCATCACTTCAGCTTTATTAGGTAACCTATTGTGTCTGCATCCGTAGCAATAAACAAACTGCTTGTGTGCTGTTTTGTATCAAAAGTTTTGTTTATTCAGCATTAAAAGTAAGAGTTTCAGACCTTATCCCATCTAATCACACAGTTAACTGTTCAAATTACATTCCTTTTCATTACACTGCACTACTCACTTAAAGCAATGTGGAAACCTGCAGTCTTTAAATTTAAAATCAAATAATATGCACAAATCAACTGCAGGAATGTCCCCAAACACCCAAATTAAAACCTCCTCTGTGTGTTAAATGTAATTTTAAAAAGTGATTTATAGTCTTATCTTTCAGCCTTCACTTCCACTTCAGTGAGCATCAATGTTTAGAGTGTCTGCAATAAAAAGGAAATTCAAATGAAGCGAGGGGAGAATTCTAACATGGTGGGTTTTGCATACTCAGTGTGCCAGTCACTGTGTCACTTTTGAAGTTTTCTCTCCAAAGATTGTATCCTTAAGGGAAAATAGAAAGAAAGAGGGAAAAAAAATATTAAATTAATATCACTCTATGAAGACATTTTAGGGCTTACACTTTTGGCTGAGATTTGGATCCAACAGAATAAAATGTATCACTAATTTTGAATCTTGGCTGTTTCCATGTGTCGCTGTCTCTTCACATCAGTCAAGTTCCTGGTATTCCCCTCTGATCTGAGTGAACCTCCTGCTCTGTGTGGTGAGAAAGTAAGCTGCAACGTCTTCACTGAACGTCCTTTTCTGTCGATGAATCTCGAGAACCGGACAGAGAACATCACAGTTGGTACAAATGGAGACCTCATGATAAATTGACCACTTTTCTAATTGTAATATTAATGTTATTAATCATCATCCAGATTGTCCAGTTCCGGTCAGTGCTGGTCGACGTATTGTTGGGGGAACGTTAGCAGCACAGGACAAGTGGGGCTGGCAAGTCAGTTTGCACTGGAGAGGGAGACACGCGTGTGGAGGCTCCATCATCTCCTCTCACTGGGTCATCACTGCAGCTCACTGCTTTGTCGAGTAAGATGTGGACGGAAGGGAGGGAATATGTGAAGGGGAGGAAGCATCAGCTCAGGGAGAAACCAAAATGAGGACAGTTTCAGGAGCCACCTACAATCAGCTTTTCTTTTTGTGATTTAAAAAAAAAAAGTTGCAGTAAAGCAAAATCGCATTAATTTTTGTAATATTACTTCTTTTGGCAGTAACAAGTTTATTATTATGAAATAGGGATTCAGTCAATCAATCAATCAACCTTTATTGCAAACTCTTAGGTCCACATAAAAACAAAAAAAGACATAAAAAAACAGTGTACACGATATGAAATAAACAGAAAACAACAATAAAATACAATATTAAAAACCTATATAAATACCGTCTCCAGTGCCTCTGACGTGCAGATATGTGCCTGACACTGCTTTCCTCTGGTTATTTAAAACCTTTGTAATTTCATTGTTGGACAGCTCCAGTCTGTTCATAGATTTAAATACAACATTTCTGACAGCAGCATTAATAGTGGGCACCTGATTAATCACAAACAACTGACTGGTACTGGTCCGATGTGGGGACTTATATAGCAAACGCAGTGCATCATTGTATGCAACTTGAAGCTTGTGAAATTTGTGAAACTTTGTGAAACTCTGTTGTAACTACACCAAAAGAGGGCAGTGTGCAGTAGCATGCGGTAGACTTTAAATAAGTAAATTTTTTACTTTATCAGTGCATGTGCTAAGATTACATGCCAGCGTGTTAGCTTATGCATATAGCTTGCAGTATTGTCTTTGCATGTCCTCATCATCACAAAGATCATCCTTGATTACATGACCAAAGTATTTGACCTTGTCCTTAAGCCCACTTCCAGATAGGTAGAAAGCCAGAAAACACAGTGTTACGGTCTTCCTTTGTCCTCGCAATCATAACCACACTCTTTTTGGTCCTAAAATTATTGTCAAATCGTTCCCCATATTCCGAGCTGACCCCAATAGTTGTTGTAATCCAGCCGAATATGGTGACATTATGACAAGATCATCTCCATAAAGAAGATGCTTTAGGAGTTGGTCTCCCACAAAGCATCCCATTTTACAGCTCCCTAATCTTTGAGAGAGATTGTCCATATAGAGATTAAACATCATGGGGGAAAGAATGCCACCCTGTAATGATACAAATTATTATTACTAATGTGTATCCTTAATGTTAGTGTATGAGCTCAGCTGTCTGCATGTTGATTGTTCACAGTGTTTCCACTATTTTATCGGTGTCTTTTCTCATTATTATGGTAGTTTATTAATCCATGTGTTTCAATGACTGCTCAAATCTAGATTATAGATCGCCTTCTTTCAAGGCTACTCTCAGCCAAATAAAAAGACGTTAAATTCACCCTCGCAGTTGAACAACACAAAATAACACGAAATGCAGGTGGCTGGCAATTGAAGGTTCCTGAGTAACAAGTTAAAATTCTATCAAGAGTAGTTACTCCACAACTTCTTTTAAAGAAATTACAGTTTTTGAATACTGTTGGAGTTAAACTGTGGGGTGTTAAAATATAGCAAAAAAAAAAAAAAAATTATAAATCAAGTTTAGGAAGCATTTTCCATAAAGAAAGATGAAATATGATAAATGTAGTTGACAGATTATTTGGTGACTGTAAGAGGAGTTGGTTTACTCACTAAATGCTGCTGTAAATTCTATCAAACAGATGGCAATACATCCATGAGGATTTGATATAAACTGAGAAAAGCTAAAAGAAATGTCCTTCCTGCTGCCTGAGCTGAACTCAAACCACAAATTTTTCTGTCACACCTAAGCAGCAACCAGTGGACTCAAGTGGCTGACTGGCTGGTGGTGGCGGGAACGGTCAGCATTGCTCACAGCTCTTCCGGGAAGCGTTACAGAGCCCTGCAGATCCACTACCACCC
The DNA here is from genome assembly GCA_900302745.1 of Parablennius parvicornis. Classification (NCBI taxonomy): domain Eukaryota; kingdom Metazoa; phylum Chordata; class Actinopteri; order Blenniiformes; family Blenniidae; genus Parablennius; species Parablennius parvicornis. The sequence continues at coordinate 19,574 of OMNM01043826.1, forward strand.
TCTTTTCAACACCCGCAACAAAGACTTCGATGTGGGGCTGTTGAGAACCATCACTGACATGGAAATGACAGGTGAAAATCGGGTGGCTCCATCTGCCTGCAAAGGCATGCCATGTGCCGTGAAACTGTGATGTCCAATCATGATCCTGTACAGCTGAATGTTTTAGCTGCCTATCTGCATCAATACACCGGCTTACAAAGAGGTTAGCACTTATTAGGTATTGTGCAGAGTTTCATGATGATGCATTGATTCGATTCAGGGAAACATCAAAAAACAAGTCTGTGGTTTTTACAATAGATCAAAATGTATTGATGACATTATAATTTATTTTTGAGTTGAGTAAAATTTTCTAGAATTTGTGTTCAACTCACAAACACTTGTTTTGCTTTTGGATGTTTTTGACATTTCATCCCCAAAAAATAGAGCAGGAGGTAAAGCCAGAATGCTGATAGTGAGGTGGAAATAGGTGAGCTAAAGAATAGGATAGTAGTGCTGAAGAGATGGTAAACTCGATACTGTGTAGTTGTATGTTTTTAAAACTTTCCACAACACTGCTCATAAATATTTGAAAATGCTTTTTCCCCTGAGGTGTTGAGGAAAAGATTTGAAGTCGTGTGTTCATAAAAGTGCTTCATCTGCTATAACTGCCGCATTGGCAAAGTAAATATTTGATTGTGCCAAAACTGGACAGAGAATAAAATATTCTGATGCACTGAAACTTCAAGGGACAGTTGAAAACCTGCGCTCAAAGGAGATAATCAGGAAATAAAGCCTGCCGTAGGAAAGCAGCTGTCTATGAAATAAACCATTCATCTTCTACGGCTCTTTATGCAGGACTACTTTTCAGTGTGTGCTTTGTGTCTCTACAGGTGGGGTGCGGCCGGTCTGTCTACCCAGTCCGAGCGAGTCTTTCCCTCCGGGAACGGCCTGCTGGATCACAGGCTGGGGGCTTCTAAAGGAACAAGGTGTATTGCTCTGACACTGAAACAAAACTGCAAGACATCAGATGATCCGACAGCCTTTAGGCTTCATGGGTGACGAAAAAATTTAAGTAGATATCATGACAACATCACTGACCTTCATGTTGTTGTCATGTCTTTCTCCTGAGATTCTAGAAACAACATCTTACAAAGATGGAAATGTGAGACCCAAGAGAAGAAATATAACATCCACCTTTGAAATCCACTCAAGGTTGCAAGAGTTGGAGTCAACCCCAGTTGAGGATTAGGATTAAGGCAGACAAATACTCACACTCACACCAATCGGGCATCAATTAGCCTTCTATGCCTGTGTTCTGATTTACAAAAGAAACCTGATGAGACAAAGGGAGAAAAAAATCTATACAGAGGAAAAAAAATACCAACCAGTTATTTCTTGCTGCACATATGAGATATGTTCACTCACTGAATTGTGCCCCGCAAAAAAAAAATGAGAACCGTGTTCAAAAATCTATCATTTTGACACAGACATGGACATTACACATAAAATATCAAGTATATTATCACATAATAGGAATATTTAGGTAATCAGATAAACTTAATAGACAGATTGGGCCCTGTTTGTTTGGGAGCAGTCGTAAACTGTCCACATTAGAGTTTTTTAAACTGGAGTTTTTACACAGCTTAAAGGGGACTTTTATGTTTGGCTGTGCTCACTTCTCTTCTTCAACAGGCTACTTGTCAGATGAGCTGATGCAGGCTCAGGTGAAGGTGATAGCCCAATCCATCTGCTCCAACTCAAGCGTCTATAGTTCCTTCATCACCCCTCGGATGATTTGTGCTGGCAGCATGAAGGGTGGGGTGGACTCCTGTCAGGTAATCTCTTCTGGTGACTTCAAAAATCCATGAACTTAATATAGATATATGAAAATGTTGCTTTTTGCTTTTCTTTCTTTTTTTTCTTTTTTTATGGTCAGGCTGATGTCGCCCACAGATAAGTGTTGGCACGGCCTGTTCTGTCATGTTTGATGAATGGTTTTGTTTTCAGGGTGACAGCGGTGGACCCCTGCTGTGTGAAACATCTAATGGTGACTGGAGGCTGGCGGGCGTGGTGAGCTGGGGAGACGGCTGTGCACGGCCCAATAAACCAGGCGTCTACAGCAGAGTAACCCAACTGCTGCACTGGGTTGAAAAATATACAAAGGTACATATAAACCGGTTAAAGCATCTATCTTCTATAGGCACCGGAGACAGAGAAGTTCACCATACTGTAAAGGGGCGAGCACAGCGAGACAGACAGCCATACACATCCGTTTCTACAGCCAGTTTAAAGTCAGCAGTTCAGCCAGTGTGAATTTCTGTTCTTGGAGAAAGCCAAAGCACTCTCAAACTAAAACAAACTGTGCGGGCAAAGGAAAAATATGCAAATTTTCCACACAAACAAAAACTAGATCAAAGCCTCCTAATAAACTGGGATTTTCTTGCTTTAATGTGAGTTTTCACCAATACCCTGTCTGGACCCGTTTGCCCCACTGACTCTTATAGTACAGTTCTTTCCTAATGCTAAACCTTAAAACTGTACTATCATCAGATGACAATAAAAGATTCACAAGGTGTGTGACACTGCTCTTCATTTTGGACTTTGGATAATTGGCTGTCTGTCACACATTCTGCTATAAAACAGGTTATAACCTCCGGGGACCCAGCTAAATGATTTGTTTCCTCTGCGTGTCTTAATCCAGCTGACTTTCGTCCTTTAGCAACTTGACTTATCAATCAATTTAATGCAGTTTCATAAAACACAGTGGAACGGGTCTTCAGTCCATTACAGGGAAAACACAGAGGGAGAAAGAACCACGAATATTTAGAATAACAGGAAAAACCCTGAAATACATATTTTTTGACTGTGAGACTTAACCAGAATACCTTGACAAAAAAAAAAAAAAAAAAAAAAACAAGCACACACACACTGAGATAATGTAAACTCTTGTCAGAAAGCCTGGAGGTGAATTGTTTTGAAGCAAGATGAGCAAGATATAAAAGTTAAGTAGAGCTGTGCGGCTTTACTTAACTTTTATATATTACATAATAATAAAAAAAAAACACAAATCACAAATAAAGAAAGTTACAACAGATAAATGCACTTAAAAAAACTTTCTCCTTTGTTAAGGGGTATCTTGAATATCTTCTAGGTTCAGCAAATGCAACTGTTTGCCCCCGAAAATGTGTTGGATGACAGCTTTTACTAACATTTAGCAACACAAAGCCTTGTGCAACTTTTATAGCCTGTAGTATTTTTAATCAATAGATGTTACTCTTAATGTCCCCTGCCACATATAATAAAAATGTTTTTTTTAATTGTTTTTTTTAACTTGAATGGAATTTTAAGTTGTTTGTGTTGTTTCTGTTTTTCCATTTATGCCACAGGACAGACCAGTGGATGATATCGAGGCAACCACAACTGACACCTTCTCAGTAACAAGCATTTAACCAACCAAGTAACAATAAAATATGAATTGGTATATTTCTACCTCTTGTGGTACTTCTTCATTAGACCTATCGTTTGTTGTCCAAAGAGAATCCAACCAATGTTCTCAGTGTAGTCTGAGGACTAAGGTCACAAATAAACAGGTTTGTTATAAGATAATTATATTTTTATTCACCCACAAACTCAACCCCTTCAATGGAGAATGAATAGTTACACTTTCCACACATTTTATTGTATGGTAATTGTAACTGCAGTGTAAATGTTTTAATTCATCCATCAAACCATCAAATTTCTCCATGAAAGGAAGGTTACACAGTAAAGCAAATTGCTAGTCCATCACATGGCAGACTGAGTCTCATCTCATTTTATACCAGTGGGCAATGCGCTTTGATTTTGAGCATACACAAGGAGAACATGAAAACCCAAACAGTGATATTCTCCCTTTTGTGGTGAGAGTGCAAACCACAAGCACTCAGTATGTCTTAATTGCCTTTATTACCTTTTATCGCATTAGCCAAGATTTGGGTCTGGGCTGATATTATCTACAATTGAGAAAGCTGTGGATCTCCTAGTATCCCAAATGTCCTCCAAATTCTCAACCTGTTTCTATGTGGATATGTCCTTGAGCAAGACACTGAACCACACACTTGCACCCTGTATGGAAGCTATCAGTATTGTTTAAGTTCTTATTTAACTACAGCAAACTGCTGAATCTCAGCTTATGATCCAATACAGCTACCAAATTTAGGCTATGCTAAGCAACAAAGCAATAAATAAAAAGATTTTCAAATATAAATGGAAAGGGCTTTGTGATTTGTATTCATGGTGTGATGTGTGAGTGATATGGATCAGTGTTCTGGCTGTACGAAGACAGTTTGTCTCCAGCATGTTCAATCTGAATAGAGATTTGTAGGACAGGGACTTTCTACTGATGCAACACAATCTGATGTGTCATACAATTTTATTGTCTCAAAAAGCTTTACAGAACTATTTAGCAATAACCAGGCATTGCAAAATGCTTACAGCTATTGCCATAAAATGTGTACAAAGTACTAGCCATATAATATTCAAATATATTAAGAATCTAGACATTATTGTTTTTGACTGATTTGAAAAGCAATGAATGTTGGGGGAATAAGAAGCCGACAGTATCTAAGACTTTTTTTATTTCACAAAAGATAATGGAGGAGATACCCGAGGCTTAGCAGGCCAGTAACAGCTTGTCCAGCGATAAAACCCACATTGTGACTACATACAGGCTTATTGCAGGTTCTTGGGTTATTCTTAAAGGTCTGCAAGAGGCGTCCAGTGACGAGTGATTCTTCTCCTGACGTCTGCGGACCTCTTGTGGTCCATAATGTAATTGCAGCGGTTCCGCTCAAATCAAACATCTTGTAAGAAAACATAATTTTTGAATGGGTATGGCTTTAGCATCTTGTGGAGTCCTTAAAGGGAGAGCGGGTCTCTCTCTACCGGTGCGCAGATGAGAAAGTGCAGCCAGACGCGTGAAGCATGCCAAACATCTGGAACTCACTCCTACAGAGGCAGCAGGTACAGGGTGAGAAGTGAATCTCTCCAGCCATCTGCACAGAGAGCACTGCAGTGCAGATTGCATGTCATTTAATGGTGCAGTTATATTTTTCAGAAAGACTGTTTATTTAACTGTGATGTTCAAATGTATTTTGTGTTTCATTTTAGTGGCAGTTATCACAACATTAAGCACACTGCTGGTGTGAATATGAACTAAACAATGTAGATCTTTCATACAGGTGTAGAGGAAATGAAAATGGACTTTGTACATGCTTCTTTCTTGTATAAAAAGATTTAATAAGAGGTTGGTAGTGTCGGGATCATAGACGGTGGCATGATATGTGAGAGAGTCTTCGGCCAATGTGAAAATCTCTGTCTAAGAGTGCCTGTCTCACAGTTTATATACATTACGTACTGGCAAGAGATGGGCATTGGGACATATGGTTTCATATTAGGAGTCAACATTTTGTTCAGAACACGGTTACATACTAACATTAAGAATGTTCTATCTGGAAAAACTTGACGTAAACAGGCCTCTTTACGAGAATTGTCTCTTATCCTAGTTGTCATAACAGGGCAATCATAAATACTTGATTCTGTAAGAAAGAAATTCCTATCTATGCTTCTCATAATATAAACATCCTCCTATCGGAGATGGACAGAGTTAAAATAACAAGATTTCAGGCATAAAATATATCTCAACAACTTGAAGGTACGGCATATAGGTTAATTATTTTAGAAACATGGATTTCTGATATGCTGAACATTGCTTAACACCTGTTTGTTTTATAGGACTGTCTACAAATGTAATGACTGTCACTGTTTTGCCCACCCTATAAGTTAATTTTAACGGGCCTTTTTATTTACCTTTTTTCTTGTGTTGATTTCTCTTGGGGTTTTAATTATAACGGTCTTGGTGCAATATATAATGAGCATTGTGCAGTCTGAGTAGTATCTGCATGGGAGTTGTGAACTTTTCATTTAGTGACACATTTGTGTGTTATTTTATGATTGGTGATTTTTTTAACGTGTGCAGTGGTCTTTTATGTGAATGAAGTATGTTGGGTCAGATTACTGTTTTACTAGCTGAGCCCCGGAGAAAGATTCCTGGAGAAGTGGGTGAAAGAAACTAAAATCATAATTTTTGGGGGTGTTATTACAATGGAACAATGGAAATTGATTGTTCAAATCCAAAATATATTCCATACAAACTTCTGACCCCCGCAAGGATGCTCTCCACCCAAATAAAAAGCCAACAGTGAATCATACTACCCCGTGCCTCCCTTTCCCCAGAGCACAACCCGTGACCAAGAAAATTCAGTATTGGCCGCTATACTGTATTAATATATAGATTCCATGGTCTCCCTGTTAGTCTATTGTAACGGAACATTTGCACTTTAGCACGTTTTGCACCCCTTGACCTGCTACTCTGTAGCCTTGGCCCATCTATTGCTCCCCGTTTACTGTTCAGATTTTATCTCATTTTATTGTAATGCACTTTTGTATTCTTGTGGGCTGTCTGCTTCCTGTCCTTGTCATTCTGGACACTAACCTTTCTGTGTAGTGCAATAGATAGTTTCTGCTGTTTCTATCATATTGGACCCTCAGCCCCCAGATGGGTTTGGGGTGGGTGTGGGAGTCCTCAGGGTTGATCTTAAATATGCAGGGGGTCTAGGACCCCAAAAAGGTTGAGAACCACTGTTGTAATACATTGATGATGCACCACTAAATTACCCTCCTTCAGCTGTGGTGGACAGGTCTAACTCTCAGAAAAGCATCTAGCAGGTGTAAAGGGCCTCAATTACCTCCCAAAGCTATTCTAAACACCAAAATGTTCATTGCACTTTTTGTAAATTGTTCTAAATTGGTATACTTTAATTGATCAGATGAGAGTTCTCTTATCTTGCGTTCTAAGTTGGTTTATTTTGAGTGAGATGAACCTATCTGGTAAAATACATGCGGAAAGGCACGTAATCCTCCTCTGCAGTCTGCACGCACCAACTTTGTTTAGTGCACCACGTGAGCAAGCAAGCCTCATGAGCGTGCACAACTGACAACACAGATGAAGGACAATGATATTACACCACAAGGGAGGGATGTTCACCGGATGTAGCCAAACCAGCGGGACCAACCAGCATTTCGTTGCTTATTAACAGAAACCCTGGCTATGGCGGTCGTCATTGCCGCTGTAAAAGTTCACGACAGCAGTGGAGTTCACGTGAGGTGACAGGTGAGCCTTCAGAGGATACCAAATAGTCTCAGGTAGTGCACGCCTTTCATTTTCTCCATGCGTTTGACCTGTTAGCTTCTAAATACTCGGTGGAGATAACTATCTTTCCGCAAAGCCAAGAAATCACAAAATATGTGCTCAGTCATAAGCAGGGTGAAACCGGTTAGCCGGGCTCTCGCTCTCACGCTACGGCTTGGGGGAAGCGCCGAGGGCTCGAGTTACTCAGCAGCCCAGAGCAGGCGCTTCTATCCCGGCGCGAGCAGCAGTGTCGAGCCGCTGACAGTCTCCAGTAGGCGGTACTGCTCGAGGATGGCCCTTACTCGAGGATTGATCTTCAGACAAGTGAGTTTACGCTATTCTGACAATTTAAAACATAGTTTAATATTTAAAAGCGAGAATATATCTGGTTAACGTCACTGCGAGCAGCTCAAAAGAGTTTTGGCCGTAACCTCGTAATGTTTACAGGAGTGTAGCATTTTATGCTAGTTTGTCTAGGTCGAGCTTTTAGGAAATTGTGGTTCAGAAATTCCAACATGACTGGACATAGTATGATGTAAACACGATGAAAATGACTGTGTGTGACATTACCTTGACAGCTGCAGATCAACACTGTACGCTACAACAAAACACATGCAAGATAGCTCACATATTCATAGATCCATGTCTGTACATTGAACCCTTAATTATTTGTTCCTGTTGTAGACAAGCCAAACTACTCAATATTAATATGTCATTAGTATTTGCAATATACACATTAGAATACGGACTGAACTGCAACGACCTGTGTTTTCACTGTATGCATTCATGGTCGACATAGTTTGCCAATCAGATGGGAATCCTACCGTTTGCTTTTCATTATATAAGCACAAAATAAATAAGCAAAAAACACACGAAAAGAAATCCCATCTCCAGTGCTTCCCTGCAGCGTTAACTGAAGAAAGAAAAATGGGGCCCAGTTGCATCTTGGGTAAAAGATGAGAACTCAGTTAGTTTGAAATAAAACAAATTCCAAACACATCACATCATCAATTTAAGTGTTTGCATTAATGATTCCAAGTCACAATGCAATACTTGATTGCCTTATTGCATTTTTACCGAAAATCGTCCAACCCTAGTCAGTGAAGATTGTAACATACAGTATGCTTTGTTTTCATGATAGATTTCCCATGTTAAAGTCTTGAAAACAAGTCAATAGATGTAACTGAAGTTCACTTCAGATTGAGTAGAGCCAGACACTTCTGCTGTACACATATGGAAGATTCCATGTCTTTGATCTGGAATTGATCACTCTATAAACTTTACTTTGAATGAAATCTAAATTTGAAAATGTAGCAATAGCCAAGGTATATGTTCAAAATTTTATGAGTTTGCCTTTCGAGAAAGTTGTGAACACCAGATATGTGGTCGTTTAACTGATATCTTATCAGTAAACTGATAAACCTTAAGCCTTTAACCTATTTTCAGTGTTTGTTGACAGACAGTAGGTTACATATATGACTCCACTAGCTGCTATGACTGGTGGTGTTTTATCCTGTGTTGCATAATATTATAGACACACCTATTTTTTTTTGTATTTTATCACATAGGGCCCAAATAAAAAGGTGAAAGTCCTTCTCATTACCTCTTTATACTACATGCTTCATATTTATCCATAGTTGTATAAATATCTGGCAACAATCTCAGGAAATTTTGGCAAATTATATTAAATCAGAATCGTCCCAAACCACTTAATTACAAAAAAAAAGGTAATATCCTAAGTTCTTCTTTTTATTCCTCAAACTAAGAAGTTAATGACAATCACAGAAAAAAAAAAAAGCAATAGGTCACATTAAAAAAGGTGATACTTTTGTATGATTTGCTATTTGTATATGTTTGTGTAGCTATTAACAAAGCATTGTGTTTCTGGATAAATTGTCTCATTTATTTATAGAGACGGTACCGTAATTGTTTTATCTCATTGCTTTGGAAAAGCATCTCTTACTCCCAGTTGCACAAGTGAATCATATTGATGCTTTTGTGTTTAAAAAAAATCTGATAAAATCTGAAACATTATGATGCCATATTCAGTTACAGTTCCCTGTGCAAAGAGGTGCAATAAGTGCACCTCTTTGTTTTAAAACTGTACAAGTTATTTTGACCAATTTGACCGTGTGTATATCTTGACTGTCACTACTACAATCTATGAAGATTCTCAAAGAGCAGACAGTTTTGTTTTGATGACAAATTCAGTCACGTGTACTGTTTGCTGTTTAGCTGTTTGAGGCAGAAAGCAGCACCTACACCTACCTGCTGGCAGACTCGGAGACCAAGGACGCTGTCCTCATAGATCCTGTGCTGGAGACCATCGACAGAGACCTGAAGCTCGTAGATGAACTGGGACTCAACCTAACTGTGGCAGGTATTTACCGCTCCTGTCATACAGTATGTCATTCCAAAGATCAAGATATCTTTGTCGCAATAACTTGGGATTTCATTTTTATATTACTGCAGAGTTTCTTGTTATAGACTTTAAAATTGTTTAGAATTCCTATATTACTCTTGTACTTAATGAAATATCCTAAAGGATTATGCCCCCCCCCCCAAAAAAAAATGTACCTCAAGAAAATAGTAAACATATTCTCTTAAAAAAAAAAAAAAATATTTGTGTGTTTTTTTCATTTATTCTATAAGTATACACATAAGTGGTTGTGAAATAATCAAAGTTATACGACAACCTGCAATAACAAACTTTCATCTCTGCTTCAAATTGAAAGATATGATGTTTAATTTTCCTCCTAGTAAACACTCACTGCCATGCGGACCACATAACAAGCACTGGACTGATGAAGAAAAGACTGGTGGGACTGAAAAGTGCCATTTCCAAATTCAGTGGCGCTTCGGCAGATATTCTCCTCGTTGAAGGAGATAAGATCGCCTTCGGGAAACACGTAGGAAAAAGATCTTTTCTTTTTTTGTTTTTTTTTCTTACAACTTACCTTAGCATGCATGCGTGTGTACATTATATATTTGCATGTAAAAATTGACTATCTTCTGGATTTGCATCGGTATTGTATGATTTTGTTGCCATGTGCATAATTGCCAAGGACTTGATAAGACAGTTTACAGGCCTTGAACTGTCGTCTTTCCTCTCTGCTAGTATCTGACTGTGAGAAACACTCCAGGACACACAGACGGGTGTATGACGTTGGTGTCCGGGGATCAGACCATGGCTTTCACTGGCGACACTCTGCTCATCAGAGGCTGTGGTCGCACGGACTTCCAGCAAGGTCGACCCAAACTTTACATGTATCCTTTGTTGAACCAAGTGTTTTTGTAATGCTGCTAGGTGAACACAAGGGGGCAGTGTCGCATTTGTTTCTCTGTAACTGTAACGTTGTCTCTGATGATCAGGGTCTTCTAAAAAGCTCTATGAGTCCATCCATAAGAAGATCTTCACGCTGCCAGAAGAATGCCTCATTTACCCAGCGCATGACTACACAGGTGAGATTAAAAAAAAAAAAAAAAAACAACCCTGCATTTATCTGTATTTATATGTTCACCTCTTTTCCAATATTCAAGATGTTGTTTGTCACATGAACACAGTGATTCACAAGCAGCCATGGAACTGTAATGATTTCCATATTAATATATAAAAAACGGCACAAATGTAGGTGTGTACTGTAATGTATATAAAGTTACAAACAGGTTGTTTGGATGTGAACATTAAGATGTTATTGCATTTTATTGGTGTCTGGTTTGTGTTGGTGGTGTGTTCAGGCCCTGTTGGCCAGGTGTGGCCTCTGTTGCTTTTACGCTTTTATTTTATCATCCACTGAACATTGAGGTCAAAACCGATGACATAAATATAGATTTGTACCATTTAGGTCTGCATTTTCCAACTGAAGGCAGTTACAAATAAATACCGCAAAATAAAGGTGTTTTGAAGGATTGAAGTAATGCAAGTAATCTAAAAGGAAATGTGAAAATTGACTGAAGTTCGGTAAGCTGGTATTACATCATCTAGCAATGTCCTTACCATAGCAAAATATAGCTTCACGTTTTTGTCTTGCATTATGTTTTCTAGCTATTTTGGAATTCAGGAGTGTGGGTTAGGATAACATGAAAATGAAGGCTACAAGCAGCGCAAACTTTAATTACTATGATAAAAATGATATCTTCATTACTAAGTTGGGAGCACATCCACCCCATAGATACATAAGTCTACTACAGTAATTATCTAAAAGAAATTCATTTAACTTTCAATTAAAATTACTTTATGCTCCAGATAGCCAGCCAATATTGTATTAATTTTTTGGCAACAAGTAGAGACTGGGCTGCCAGTTGCCTTTATGTCTGCCGTATACTACGGATGTCACACTTGATTATTCGTTTGTATCAGGACGGACAGTTTCCACAGTCGGCGAGGAGCGCAAGTTCAACCCACGCTTGACCAAGAGCCTGGAGGAGTTTGTGGTAATCATGGACAACCTCAACCTCCCCAAGCCAGCAAAAATCGGTAACCAAAACTTTTTCTTTCACAGTCCAAACACCTCCCGTCTTTGTTAAGAAACAAGGATTTAGTGTCAATGTGTCAACACTTTACATAATTCCTGACTGAGAACTGCTGTTTTCTTTCTTTTTGTCACAGATATCTCCGTGCCTGCTAATCTGGTTTGTGGAGTACACGAAGTTTGAAAGCAACTGAGAAGATTGTGAATCCAATCAACTGCATCATTAAACGTTCAATCCTAGCAAAACCAACCAAAACTGGTTACCATTAAAGTGCTTTATTGTGTTTGTGTATCTGAATGTCAAATTCAAATAGCTGTTTGAAGTGTAGCTACTGACATTGTGATTACGCTTGAAATGAAAATGCAATTGTTTATATTTTAACTGTGCAACATGAGCCTGTTTAGATCTGTACATGAGGAAAAAAATGGGAGTGGTACATTTTTTTGTACTTTGATTAAAGTTGAATATGAGAGATCTTTTCTAAGCTGTGCTTTTATGAATTGCAGAATTGAGGGTAAATTAATGAAAAGGAAAACTTGGATAAAAAAAATGTTTCTGTTCAAGCTTCGGTTTAGTATTCATGAATGCTTAACCGGCACAATTGAATTCCACATGGCTTTTTCAGCGAGTCCAACTTCCTTAGGCCAAGGACACACACACACACACACACACACACACACACACTGCTCATGACCACTGCGCCTTTTTTGCATTGCAGGAAAATAAAGCTACACTATTTGCATACAAAATCAATAAGTACTCTTTTCTGTGGCACCCCTTTTCATGACCTCCGGTTTCTGCTTTCAACTGTTCATTTCCCTAGAAATCCGAAAGAACAGACTGTTGAGGTGTGTCTCATCTAAAAAACACGAAAGGATAATCTTGCCAAGAAGTAGATCTGCTTCCAGATGAGTAAACCTCCAATATGTGCTGCTCTCACCGTGTGTGGCAACAGTTTATCAGCCAGTAAGACGGGTTTGTTTAGTTGTGGAGGCCAGGAAACATGTGATAGTAAGCTGTGTGATGGTGAAAGATATCTTGGGGCTTAAATGAATATAAGCAAACTGTTAACAGAAAGATGTAAAACTGAATCCAACTTTTTGCCAGAATTTAAATTAGCACTGTAATGTTCTCATTAAAAATTCAATCCCGAATGGGAGACTTTGCCAATTTGTCTCAGTGATCAGTAATTTCTACTTTTGTGTGAATGATGTTTAAAGTGACTCTTAAAAGATAGATATTTTAATACGCAAGATGTTCAAGGTATTGCCAATTAAAATAAAACAATCTTGAAGCAGATATGTTATTTATTTATGGCTTGTTTGTGTGTGTGTGTGTGAGAGAGAGAGAGAGAGAGAGAGAGAGAGAGAGAGAGAGAGAGAGACTGCCCTTGCTGTCTCCACTTCTCCCAAATACTCTACAGGACATTTGATGATGCTTAGGTAGCAAACACCTGGCAGTCAACA